>JAKCPI010012999.1:0-20141 GCA_023213315.1 Euborellia annulipes | reverse complement strand
AAAAACCTCTATATCTTCTAAAGAATGAAAAGATATAAAAAAATCTTTTTGAAAGCAAAAAATTGCTCATAATTTTAATAATAGAATAATTTGTTTATAAAATCATTTTTTTACTAAAACTTGAAATATTAAGAAATAATTGTTAATAATAGTTTTTTCTTTCTTTTTAATATTGCTGTTTGAAATAACTTTTTTTATTCTCTAATCCTTTAGAACATGGAGACTAAGAAAAAAAGAGAGAAAACAAATACCGTTGAATAATTTTCTATTTTTTTTTTTTTTAATAAATGCAACTTGGTCCTTGTTTCCCTCCTCGCTGTGTCGTCCCCAGCAGATATAGTTGGTTTAACAAAATTTTGGAGCAAACTTATTAAATTACACGTCAAGCTTTAGAAGGTCAATATTGATTTAGTGGCCAAAATTTTATTTTCAAATTAGAGGATAATTAAAGGGTAAAAGACGAGATATTAATATTGATAATTTTATTTAAACAAAAATGCCATGAATAAAATTTAATTTATATCATTAATTATAGAATAATTATTGCGAAATTTAATTTTATTTTTAATTTATTGATATGAAACTACTTGAAGGATTTTTATGGGCTTATTTTATGTCTTTTAAATCATGAAAAATAATTTCTTTTGCATTTAATTTATGTACAAGAATCAAACATGATGAAAGGAATTTATTTGTATGATTTAATCTCCTGAATACCTGACAATTGAGTCTATTCTATGTATATTTGTCGATTTTTTGCTTTCTCTTACCTCTATATATTTTAATATCTAGGATAAATTATTGGATTCTTGTCAAAAATTCGATGTCGAGATTTTGATGGATATATTTTTTTATGTTATGTATATAATTATTGTAAACATGTAAAATGGCTTGATGGCAACAAGCTGGTGGCCAAATAAAATTTAAAAAAATCTGGTGTGACTGGCGCACATCACACAACTTTCTCTTATATTCGGTAAACGAAAATTGTGTACTTTGCTTGTCAGATTTTTTGTGTCGACATATATTTAGTTCCCGACAGTACGGGACATTTGAATTCACATGTAAATTTTATAAGTATGGGAAATTGTGTTACCATGGCAACCATTTCTCCAATCTTCTCTATGGAGTACAAGAGTAAAGTGGTCTTCAAAAGATTTCAATGGCAAAATGAGAATATACATTTTAAAGAGCATCTAAAAAATAATTGATTTATGAATTTTAATCAAAATCGTTGGAGTGAATTTTGAGAAAATCGAAAAAAACTGAAAAAGTACATCAGTAAAGTACTAGTACTCTTTGGCCGATTTTGATTAAAAGCTTATTTTCACGCTCCCGGGGGGTGTTTAACTTAAATATAAAATTTCAGCCTCATAGCTCAATTCCTTGATGCTTAATTCTCTCTATGTATATATTACATATATACATAGGTAAGAGAAAGTAAAAATTTGATAGAAATAATGAGGCTTACGAAACGTCCATTTCAAAAAGGATACGGAATTCTTTTTAGATCTTAGGATCATAGCAGAAATAAACAATATATGGTGGCAGCAGTGGGATAAAAAAAACCACACACACACATACCCACATATAGACAGATATAATTAATTTCTTTTAATTTCTCGTTAGATAATAAATGTAAACTCTATAATATATAAGTCTTGATAAATCAGTTTAATGTTTACATAAAGGATTTCTCATTTGTCAGCTCTCTCTCTCTCTCTTCTCTCTCTCTTGGTACTGAAACTATTCGCGCGCGTTTAAATTATTACTTTGGATAGCAGACTTAACCCCCATGCATAAATTACCCTCTCCGCGAAGACACCCCCCCCCAAGTACGTACAGTTTAAGACAAAAATTGAAGCCATTAAGTCTGACTGACTGATAATCTAACTTTCTATTAAACTTCACTTGTAGAATGAATGAATGAATGAAGGAATGAATGGATGAATCAAATATAGATACGAGAATAATTGATGATAAGTTTTCTCTTTCTCTCTATAAAGGAAAAAAAGAAATTAAATAAAATTTATTATATTTAATTAATTGTAAAATAATAATTGTGGGATTTAATTCTTTTAAATTATTTAATTCCCATTTTAATCTCTGCATATACTAAGCGGATTTTAATGGGGCTTTTTTACTTTCTCTTACCTCTATAGATATTTTTAAGCTACTTAAATTTGATACAAATTATTTTTACTTTCTCTTACCTCTATATATATGTTAATATATAAAGAGAGAAAGTATTGGATTCATGTCAAAAATTCGATGTCGAGATTTTGATGGATCTACACGTTTTGAGGTCCCCTGAATCCAAAAATCTGGTGTGACTGGCGCACAGCACACAACTTTCTCTTACCCTTCGGTAGAGAAAGTTGCACACTGTGCTGGTCACACCAGATTTTGTGTCGAGATATATTTAGTTTCCGATAGCACCTTAGTTTCAAACTTGCATTTTAAATGTTGACTGCTTCAAATAAACTATGGTTATTTTTCAAAATTTTAATCTCATATTTGGACATTTTATACACAATATAGAATCGTAAATAAATACAAAATTTCATAAGAATTGGAAAAAAAAATTTTAAATGCCTAAAAAGTTCTAAAGGGGACCCCCTTTTGAATCGAAATTAACATACAAATCCCTATAGGAAATTAACATTGTTCCTATGCGAAGATAAGGTGGAAAGGGAATTTAAAAGAGTAGAGAGAGACGATAATGTTTGCAAGTGAGAGAGAGACATATATGTTTTCTTTGAAACAATTAAAGACACAAATAAATTTAAAAAAAATGGGAATTTAAATAATAATTGATTTTTAATCTAATAAAAAGAAAAAGATTTAAATTCCGTTACCATGGCAACCATTTCTATCTTTCCTATGAAGAACAAGAGTAAAGTGGTCTTCAGAAGATTTCAACAGCAAAATGAGAATATACATTTTAAAGAGCATCTAAAAAATAGTTCATTTATGAATTTTAAAAAAAATCCTTGGAGGGAATTTTGAGAAAATCGAAAAAAACTGAAAAAGTACATCAGTAAAGTACTAGTACTTTTTGGCCGATTTTGTTCAAAAGCTTATTTTGAGATTCTTCAAAGGTACCTAAGTTAAATATAAAATTTCAATCCGCTAGCTCAACTCCTTCATGCTAAAAATCTGTCCACACACACAGACACACACACACACACACACACACACACACACAGACCAATTTGCGGGACCCACTTTTTTGGACTCAGGGGACCTCAAAACATGTATATCCATCAAAATCTCGACATCGAATTTTTGACATGATCGCAATACTTTCTCTCTCTATATATTTCATATATAGGGTACGAGAAAGTAAAAAGTGGTTTTCGCGACATGGTCTGTCTGTCTGTCTGTGTGTCTGTGTGTCTGTGTACAAAATATCTCAAGAACGAAAAGAGCTAGGAGGTTGAAATTTTATATTTAAGTTAGGCACCCCCATGGGACCTGACAAGAAGCTTTTAATCAAAATCGGCCAAAGAGTACTAGTACTTTACTGATGTACTTTTTCAGTTTTTTTCGATTTTCTCAAAATTCGCTCCAACGATTTTTTTTTTAAATTCAAAAATCAATTATTTTTTAGATGCTCTTTAAAATGTATAATCTCATTTTGCCATTGAAATCTTCTGAAGACCACTTTACTCTTGTACTTCATAGAAAAGATAGGAGAAATGGTTGCCATGGTAACAAAATATAAATATTTTTGAAAACTAATTAATTAACATAAAATGTTTAAATTAATTTGATAAATACTCAATTATAGATTGAGAACAAATTTTAAATGGATACAAAAATCAAAATATCTCATAAATTATACAATTTAGCAAATTAATACCCAAATATAAAATTGTTCTATTTATAATTTACAACAATTTTTGTTTGAAAAATTTTTTATAATATCATGCGTTAGGGTTTTTCGGTATTCAAAACGTCAAAAATTAATAATTTGAATTTAGATTGCATAAATTCGTTTGTGTATCTGAAAGATAGGCAACCCAAATGACCATTTGTACCCGAGTTTGTCTTCAAAATAAAGTTTGAAAGAAATGAGCTAGGAGCTTGAAATTTTATATTTAAGTTATTTACCCTTCTGTGACGTGACACGAAGCTTCAGAACAAAATCGGCCAAAGAGTACTTGCACTTTACTGATGTACTTTTTCAGTTTTTTCCTATTTTCTCAAAATTCACTCCAAGGATTTTGATTAAAATTCATAAATCAATTATTTTTTAGATGCTCTATAAAATGTATATTCTCATTTTGCTCTTTAAAGTCTTTGAAGATCACTTTACTCTTGTACTTAATAGGATATGGTATCAAAATATATTTTCTCATGTTTATGTCAACACAAAAAATCTGGTGTGACAAGCACAGAACACAACTTTCAATTACGGAAGGGATAAAATGCTGTGCGTGCAGTCACACCCGATTTTTTTTTATAAAAGAGAAAATCTGAGAATATATTTTCTAACATTTACACGTAACACACCTGAAAGTTTAAATAAAAAAAAAAAGAAAAGAAAGTTTTTAATGTAATTTATGAATTACAAAGTTTGTTTTAAGAAGATTTTACGATGTTATAAACGAGATTTTGAAAAAATAAATAAATAAATAAAAATGTCTGCTTCTCTCTTGGTAAAAAAAAATAAAAATATACTTTTAATGCCTATAAATAATAAATGTAACGTGATTAAAGGATTTTTATTTTAATAACTAACAACAACCACCCCCCCCCCTCTCCTTATTTATTGAATATCGAGGGTGTGCTCGGGACTTTTTTGATAGATTCTCTCAAGTTCTCTAATAGTTAATGGAAGATAGGCAACCTAACTGGCTTCAGAACTCCTACACAGTGGACAATAAAATCCATTTTAAGGTTGTTCGGACATTAAAGCACTTTCCTTGATTAAAAGCTAATTTTTTAATATGTTATTAATCACTATCAAATACGTATAAAATAAAATTTTGAAGCAGATCTGACACAGGGTTATCGTGTAATTAATTTTTAAAAAATTGAAATTTAACATGTAGCCTATGGGGAATAACGACGAAACGCACACATATCGAATTATATAGGCATCTGTGCAACTGATACAAAAACAAAAAAACTTACATTTTATTAATTCACTTCCGAGGAATACGTTAAAAATAAAATCAAAAGTTTCTGCCGACCGCTTTTAAAGATATTTTAACATGAAAGTCAAAAAATTCTCCAAAATGACAGTCGCTAATATTTAAAAATAATGAATTCTCGAGAGTCAGACCAGCCTGGCAACGTCGCATAGCATAAGTGTCTTATCTCTATGTCAGATACATTTTTTTTTCAATTTTACAATATTTTTTCTCGCAAATCGTCCATTGTGTTTAAACTGATTTGCATTAAACATTGTATTATATTAAATAAAATAAAATTTAAGGCGTTTAAGATTTAAAATAGATAGTTGATGAATGCAATGTTGCCAGTTCTATATTACGTGAAATACTGCTCAAGTCGAAAGTCATTCATTTATTATTTTTGGTAATTAAATTATTAACTTAATCCAATTATAAACTATGATAGGTCATGAGTAAATTATAATAAGGAATTTTGGCATTCAAATTTTTAATTTTATTTAAAAACAAATTTAGATTCTATTATGACTTACGATGTACTATCCGAACAACCTTAATTTATTGGTTCAAGTTTTTATATAAATATTCTCTATTTTTTAACAGAGATTTATTTATTTTTTTTTTTTTTTTTTTTTTTAATCTGGTGTGACTGGTCGCTTTCTCTTACGTTCAGTAATTGAAAGTTGTGTTCTGTTCTAAGGGCAGATTTCATAAGCCCCGGAGCTACTTAATAATACGCCCCCCCCCCCAGTCTAAAAGATTATTCTAGTTGCCTTCATGCCACCGTTTTGACACAATTTATATAGTGTATAATGAAATAGTTATTATTGCTTATAATATTTATTTAAATAAAAAAAGTTATTTAAGAAGTTGTCAACATTTTCTAAATATATTTTATTGAGGCCAGATTAGGAGAGAAGACTTCCGGAGGGTTTGGGAGGGTATGAAAATTGGCACTGAAATCTGCGGTTTTAGCTAGCCTGAGACGTGAAAAATATTATCAAACTTAGCTTGGTAAAAGAATTTGATTTTTGGTTTAACTGTGGATTATTTGTAAAAATTACAACGTTTCTGCCACTCATTCTGTGGCCTTCTTTAGGTTCAATTTAGCTAAGATAAAGGTTAAAAAATCTGGTGTGACTGGCGCACAGCACACAACTTTCTCTTACCTTCGGTAATCGAAAGTTGTGTTCTGTGCTTGTCACACCAGATTTTTTGTGTCGAAATATATTTAGTTTCCGCCAATATATTAGAAATTTAAGATGTCAAAATTATAAACATGGGAAAATATTTATATTTTGTTACCATGGCAACCATTTCTCCTATCTTCTCTATGAAGTACAAGAGTAAAGTGTGCTTCAAACAATTTTGAGGGCAAAACGAGAATATACATTTGAAAGAGCATCTAAAAAATAATTGATTTTTGAATTTTAATCAAAATCGTTAGAGCGAATTTTGAGAAAATCGAAAAAAACTGAAAAATTACATCAGTAAAGTACTAGTACTCTTTGGCCGATTTTGATTAAAAGCTTATTTTTCCGGTCCCGGGAGGTGTTTAACTTAAATATAAAATTTCAACCTCCTAGCTCAATTCCTTCATGCTTAAAATTGAACACACACACACACACAGACACACACACAGACACACAGACAGACAGACCATGTCGCGAAAACCACTTTTTGGATACAGGGGACCTCAAAACGTAAAGATCCATCAAAATCTCGACATCGAATTTTTGACATGAATCCAATACTTTCTCTCTCTATATATTAACATATATATAGAGGTAAGAGAAAGTAAAAAAAGAGTAAAAGGTAAAAAAAAACTTAACTTGATTTAGATGCATTTTAAATTAAAAAAATAAGTATTATGGGGCACCTAAAGTGCGACGCGGAGTAAAATTCCCCAATTTGGACACTTTTTCTATTCATATTAGTAAAATCCGGATTGCAAACCGGACACGAGTTCCCAAATCTACCCAAATATTAATAATAATTCCTAAACTGATGAAGAGGCACTCGAAACGTCGACAAAAAATAGATTTTTATTTTATTTTTTTCGCCTTGGCTGCCCATATACCACACTTATATTATCAATTATACACTGCTCACAATTTGAAGTGGACCACTCGCAAAAATTCGAATATTTTAATTTTAATTAATAGTATGACCTTAAAAACTTATTTATTCAATAGTAATGGGTTTTGTGCTTAAAATAAAGACACGTGAACGAATATTTAATGCAATAATTTATTATTTAATATTAAAGAAAAAATAAATTAAATTTAACGTTAAAGAGAATATTTTTCTTTTTTGATTGCAAAGTCATTTTAATGAAATTTAACCAATTAGAGAAATAAATGTTCGTATTAGCAATAGTTTTTGTTTAGCCAGAGTACTAGACAGCTTGTTAAAATGCCTTTAAGAAGGCTTACTGCTGAAGAATTAGGGAGGCCTTTGGCTCTTTTAGAGTTAGGCCATTCTCAACGTGAAGTTGGCCATAGGCTTGGTTGCTCTCACACAGTAATCGGCAGAGCATGGTCACGATACCAGAAAACCGGTACTGCTCAATACACTCATGGAGGAGGCCGAGTTCGGAAAACTACCCTTCAACAAGACCGATATTTAAAAATCCAGACCACTAGACAACCAGGTTCAACAGCTCGACAACTGCAAAGCTCTTTACAGCATGCAACAGGGGTTCGCATTTCAACTCAAACAGCTAGAAACCGCCTCCACGAAGTCAGCTTGAGGGCAAGAAGGCCAGCGCCGAAGGTTCTTTTAACGAGGAAAAATAAAGCTGCGCGTCTCTTATGGGCTCGTGAACATGTTAGTTGGACTGATGAAGATTGGGACCGTTGTTTATTTACTGATGAATCAAAATTTGTTCTCCAACATCATGATCGTCGTTTAAGAGTGTGGAGGGAGAAAAACCAGCGATTTAGCGCTGGTATGACTACGCCAGTACGCCCTTTTGGAGGAAGCTCAATAATGGTCTGGGCAGGGATATCGAGTAATCGAAAAACCCAGCTGATATTGTTCAGGAATGAACATGTGAACGCACAAACGTACCTGGACAATGTCCTCAGGCCTGTTGTTGTCCCTTTGGCTCAAGAAATTGGGGAAAACTTCATTCTTGTTGATGATAATGCTCGTCCTCATAGAGCCAAGGGGGTTAATCGTTATTTACAGGAGCAAGGAATCACGCGCATGAACTGGCCCGCTTGTTCACCAGATATGAATCCTATCGAGCATGTGTGGGATAAACTCCAACGTCAATTACACATGCGTTTATCTTGTCCAGATAACTTGGAGCAACTTGCAGAGGCATTAACTGAGGAATGGGCTTCTTTGGCTCAACATTTCATATTGAACCTTATAAGGAGTATGAAACGCCGCTGTGAATCTTTAATTCGGAGCAGCGGAGGCCCAACATCCTATTAAGTGGTCAAATTTCATTTAATTGGCTTCCAATTTTATTAAAATGACCGTGCAATCAAAAAAGAAAAACATTCTCTTTAACGTTAAATTTAATTTATTTTTTCTTTAATATTAAATAATAAATTGTTGCATTAAATATTCGTTCATGTGTCTTTATTTTTAGCACAAAACCCATTACTATTGAATAAATAAGGTTTTAAGGTCGAACTATTAATTAAAATTAAAATATTCGAATTTTTGAGAGTGGTCCACTTCAAATTGTGAGCAGTGTTGATCCCAAGTCAGCATTACTCGTTAATTCTGTTTCCAGAGCTGGAACACCCAGACTTGACAAACTTCTTAAACAGAGTAGATCAAGAATATGATTTTTTTTTTTTTTATAATTTTAAGATTTGAGCTTAAAGGCCTCGGGGATATAGCCCCTCCTGCCCCCCTGTCTGTGCTTGTCACACCAGATTTTTTTGTAAGTTCGATATATTAGAATTCAAGAGGTCAGGAATTTGGGATACCATTTTTCCTATGAAATACAAGAGTAAAGTGTGCTTTAAACAATTTCAAGGTCAAAATAAGAATATACATTTTAAAGAACAACTAAAAAATAAATGATTTTTTGAATTTTAATCAAAATCGTTGGAGCGAATTTTGAGGAAATTGAAAAAAACTAAAAAATTGCATCAGTAAAGTACTAGTACTCTTTGGCCGATTTTGTTCAAAAGTTTCGTGTGGCGGGTCAAGGCAGTACTGAACCTAAATATAATATTTCAACCTTTTAACTCTTTTAGTTCTTGAAATATTTCGGTCACAGATAACCTAAAAACGTATATTTCCATCAAAATCTCCCTCTTTTTTTTTTAAATGATACCGGTATATCAAACATCTCTCTTTGGGTTAAAAGGTCATAAAGAATGGATTTTCATTCATTCACTGTTGAAAACAAACTTTTTTTCTTTTCTAGTTCAATTTTCTACCGAAAGCAAACGTTAAATTACTCATTGCAAAAAGAACAGAGAGAGTCCCATCACTCACTCTTTTAAAGGAACAAATCCAACGTCATAAAGAGAGACGACGGATTCATTCTATCCATTACTCATTCTGTTTATTTCCTTCCCTATCCTTATTTAGTCTTAACTCACCCAAGAAGTAAATGAAAACAAGGTTTTCTTCACAACCAATCTGATTAGTGTATCTTCTGCATTTTGCATTCTGAATTCAGATGATGTAGTTAGTATTTTTCCATCAGGCACAGTGCCGCAAACGACTTAAAGTTTAGAAAAAATCACTTCAGTTTTTAAAGTGAAACTTTTATTTGATGGCCTCAAATTTGTTCGCTCTTCTATCAGCATGTCGCGTTACAAGCCGTGACGTCAAAGGCCGTGACGCTACAAGCCGTGACGACAAAAATAGGAAAGTTGAAATTTAATATATATGACGAATTATAAAAAAATAATTGTGAGATTTAATTATTCAATTTTTAAATTGATAAAATATAATTTTTAAAATAATTTAAAATGATTCAAATACTAATTAAATATTGTTCTCAGTTTTTAACATGCGTCTATTGATTTCCCATTTTCCAATTATTAAGTTAAGATTAAAAACGCGATTTTAATACCCTTAATCGAATAATTTTCTGAAAATTTTCAGTTAAAAGCCTAGTACGATCCGAAAAAAAGTTTCACTTGCATCATGATTTCATAAAACCACACAATGATTTCTTTTTCCTTAGACACCCCTAATGCAATTTTTACTATTCCTAAATACAAAAAACATATAGATCTATTTACGGTATTGTATAGTTCTTTAACTTTCCAATTAAAGTATGTTAAAAAACTTTGGCTTTTCAAGGGCGGATACAGGGGGGGTAAAGGGGGTAATTACTCCCCGAGATTCGAAAAAATACCTTTTTTTCGCAAAAAAATTTATTTTTAATGTAAAATTTTTAAAATATATACTAAAAATTTGATGTGTATTTATATTCTGGCAAACAAGTACAGAATGCGCTTTTAAATTAGCGAAATTAAAAAATAGTGTGCTGGGCGACGAGTCACACCAGATTACCCCCCCCGAGGAACACCTCTGGATCCGCCCTTGGCTCTTTTAGGCGCATTAGTCATACGAATACACTTATAGCTATTAGACTATATATATATATATATATTATTTAATTATTTTGTTGGCCAGATGGCCTACGGCTAAAGGGCAAATAAATTTAAAAAAAAAAAAAAAAAACCATTTTTTTAATAATTTAGTTAATAATCAACAAATTTTCACGAATGAATGATTTCTGGAAAGCCAAAGAACTATAGAATATCGTAAATATATGTTTTTTACATTCAGGGAAGGTAAAATTTGCATTAGGGGTGTAAGCAAAAAAAATCTGGTGTGACTGGGCGCACAGCACACAACTTTCTCTTACCTTCGGCAATCGAAAGTTGTGTACTGTGCTTGTCACACCGGATTTTTTGTATCTAAATGTATTTAGTTTCCGACAGTATGGTATATTCGATTTTCAAGATGTAAAATTTATAAGTATGGAAAAATATTTATATTTTGTTACCATGGCCCTATCTTTCCTATGAAGTACAAGAGTAAAGTGGTCTTCAAAGACTTTAAAGAGCAAAATGAGAATATACATTTTAAAGAGCATCTAAAAAATAATTGATTTTTGAATTTTAATCAAAATCGTTAGAGGAAATTTAGAGAAAATCGACAAATAAGTGAAAAAGTGCATCAGTAAAGTACTAGTACTTTTAGGCCGATTTTGTTCAAAAGCTTCGTGTCACGTCCCATGGGGGGTGCCTAACTTAAATATAAAATTTCAATTTTCTAGCTCTTTTCGTTCTTGAGAGACAGACAGAGACACAGGGTTTCTCAAAACGTGTATTTCCATCAAAATCTCAAATTTTTAACATCGGATTCAATACTTTCTCTCTCTTTAAAGATACTCTCTCTATATATATACCATAGTAGATAGTTAAGAGAAAGTAAATTTTAATAAAAAAAAAAAAGATTTTTCGCTATTTTTATACTCGTAATAATATTATTATATTAAACATGTAATTACGTATTCTCTTGAAGAGAGAGAGCGAGTTCATTGATAATATTCAGAATTTTAATTAAATTTTAATTCCCTCTCTCTCTTTCTTTCTTTATTTTTCCTTTTCATTTCAGCAAGTTAATTAATAGTCTTAGGACTGTTGTATTACTAGCAGAGGGGGCGAATGAATGTTATATTATTTGAATAAATTAAAATACAAGGTGTTGCTATTATTAAGTAATAAAAAAAAAATTATTTTTTTATATAGGCCTATTATAATTACACTAGAGCCTTCGTATGATGTAATTTCGTTGATGGGATTAATAAAAAAATTTATTTGCGTTCTCTTACCTAAATAGAGAGAAAGTATTGAATCTGATGTCAAAAATTTGAGGAAAATACACGTTTTTAGGACCCTGAGTCTGTGTTTGTTTCTCAAGAACGAAAAGAGCTAGGACAGTGGTTCCCAATCTGGGGGCCATCGCCCCCAAGTGGGCGATTTGGATTATCAGGGGGGCAATAAATAAGCGATTGGGGGGGGGGTGAGTAGTCAAAGGGAAAAAAATTATTAATATTAGTTTACTAAAATTTAAAAGCACAAAAATCAAAAAGAAAAATCTATTTACAGGCACGTGCTTTTGATAAAACTCGGCCAAAGAGTACTAGGCCTAGTACTTTACTGATATACTTTTTCATTTTTTTTTTTTTTTTTTTTTTCGATTTTCTCAAAATTCGCTCTAAAGGCCAGTAGGGTTTTAATTTTACATATATATCTCTATCCATATAATTGACAAAAATAGGAAAGCTGAAATTTAATATATATGACGAATTATAAAATAATAATTGTGAGATTTAATTATTCAATTTTTAATTTTAATTACCTATATCTATATTTTATTTTAATACTTTTGCTATTTTATCAAAGACAAATTCTGTCTGTCTGTCTGTCTGTTTGTAACGCATAGACTCCGAAACTACCAAACCGATTCTCATGGAGATTTTTTTTAATAAGTAGAGTATTTTCCGGGGATGGTTTTAGGCTATAATTATGTCAAATTAGGGTAGGGAACCCCCCTTATCAGGGGATCACAAATCTAGAATTCTTCCATTGGAGGTAGGCATTGCTACTCTACTACGCTAACTTGTGACGAAAAGAAAATCTAATTAATTATTCTGTTCATCATTGCTTTGAGAATTTGTTTGCATTCATGGAATACATTGAATGCAGAAACACATAAACATCTCTCTATATATTTCCTATGGGAGAAAACGAAAATTTAAGAATTAATAACTCAAAAAGTTATATAATTGGATTAAAAATAATTATCTTGTAATCCTGAGAAGATCCTTTAGGGACATAAACTTCATTTCAATTCCCGCTAATGGAGTTGCTTAAATTGAGCGTGACAGACGGACATTAGCGAAATAGTCACACATCTAATAATTACGGAGGTCCGTCTGTCGTCTCCGTCTGTCTGTCCGTCTGTCCGTCTGTCACGCTCTGTTTGACCAACTTCCCGTTGGAATTTTGAAATGAAATTTTGCAGTCTTATAGATGACGTTATAGGAGTCCCGAAAATATACTCGGGTCCTAAAATTCCTAAAACTTTTCTGAGTTATTAATTCTTAAAGTTACGATTTCTCCCATAGGAAATGATAGAGAAATATTTAAGTATTCTTTGCAGTTGTGTATTCTATGAAGGAAACATCCTCAAGCAGGCACTGGACTGAATACTTAGTTGTTAGTAATAAATAATTTTCTTTTTCAAAGAAAAGGCGGGTCCGCCGGGCGGACCCGAGCCAGCTGTTGGGGTCCAGGGGCGTAGCCCCCTGTCAGAAGCCACGTAGTTTTTCATAATTAAGAAAAGGCGAGGGTCCGCCGCAGGCGAGCCTGAGCCAGCTGGTGGGGTCCAGGGCTACGCCCCCCGTCTAGACGCCACCCAGTTTCTCACAAGAAGGCGAGGGTCCGCCGCAGGCGGACCTGAGCCAGCTGTTGGGGGGTCCAGGCGTAGCCCCCCTTCTCCAGGGGCCACTGTAGTTTTTCATAATTAAGAAAGGCGAGGCCCGCCGCAGGCGGGCCCGAGCCAGCACTCTTACATATCTTAGTCATATCTGGGGATGGTATCGAAAGAAAAGTATCGATACTTGTACTTGGTATCGTATCGAAGGAAAGTATCGATACCAAAAAGTATCGGATGAAAAGTATCAGATACCATCAAGTATCGAGTATTTTTTAAAGTATGAGTATTTTTTCCTCTTTTTTTAAGTTTTTCGGCATCTTAGGCTCCTGACGTCGTTCAAAGGGCCCAACGGAAGTTCAATGGGGGTATACTGGTGCGCCATTTTCCTCAAAGTAATGAGTACCAGGAGGACGGGGTTTTCTCAACTAAAATACGGATTACGCCAAAATAAAAGTCTGTCCATTTTCACTGGTCGACAAAAATGAACTTTTTTTCTTTCACAAGAATAAAGATATAGATATGAGATTCTAGAAATATTTTTCATAAATTCAAATATCATTTCAGTTTTTCCCCATCAGGCCACACTTTTAGAGATATATAGAAAAATATTTTAATAGAAAAAGTGCTCTAAACGGCTGATGCAAAAAATTCTAATTACATATCTGAATTCACTATAAAAAAAAATGTACTAAATTCACTAATCAGATTTCTTGTGAAGAAAACCTTGTCGACCAGTATTTTTATTAGTTTATATATTGGCCTTTCTATGTAATATTTGCGCACTTTTAAATTTAGTAAATACAGTTTGCAATAATTCAAGAAAAATTAAATTAGAAATTTAATGATATTAATTGAAAGGGTTTTTATTAAAAAGTATCAAATTTTCCATTATTAATAAATAATTATTAGGAATAAGATGGAATAAAGTCTATCCCAAAAATATCGACCGAACTTCTGTTATAGATAAACCTATTGCTATTTATATCGAGAGAAAAAAAAATATAAAATAATATGCGAGATTCTTTGGCAGAATCGTAATTAAAATATTTGTACAACGTTTAAAGTCTCTCTATATGGCCTAATATGCCGAAAAAACTTTAAAAAATAAATGATTTTTGAATGAGTACTTTTCATTCGATACCGGCAATCAAGTACTCATATGAGTAAAGTATCGAAAGAAAAGTATCGAGTAAAAAAAGTACTAGTATCGAAACAAAAGTATCGATACCAGTAAGTATCGATACTTTTTTCGTGTCCTAGTCATATCCCGAGACGCCGCCCGCCAGGACCTAGCGGGGTAGGGTTGCCGAAGGCAACCCTACCGCAGCTAGTATATATCTATATATATTATTAAACATTTACGACGTATAACACCGATGGCTACCGGGGGACGTTCTACACGCCCCCTTTTTTTTAACACTCACACTTTTTTTTTATTAACACTAACACACATACACACAGTCTTTTCGGCAACTCAGGCCATATAAGACTTTGACGATATCCGTTATATATAATAATATCTATTGGGGGTCCAGGCATTTCTATTTAAATCATTTGGTATCCAAACGGCCTAAATAAAATCATCGGACTGCCTGGGTCCGAACCCGCGACGTTTGGTATAGGAGGTAGGCACGCTACCTACTACGCCAAACTTGAGGGACGAAAAGAAAATTATTTTATTATTCTATTCCAATTCAGTGCCTGCTTGAGGATTTGTTTGCATTCATGGAATACACAAATGCAAAGAATACATAAACATTTCTCTATATATTTCCTATGGGAGAAAACGTAAATTTAAGAATTAATAACTCAAAAAGTTATAGGAATTTCGGGATGAAAATAATTTAATTATCCTGTAATCCTGAGAAGATCCTCTTTATGCATATAAAATTTCATTTCAAAAATCCAACGGGAAGTTGCTTAAATAGAGCGTGACAGACGGACATTAGCGAAATATATATATAATCTTGAATTTTAATATATCGCCGAAAACTAAATATATATATATATATCAACACTGTGTGACGAGCACTGAACGGTCACACCAGAGTTTTTAATTAATTTCGTATCTTTTTTACCCGTTTTTCACCCGCGTAAATGACATCGAAATTCTAAAAATAAATGAAAATCTGCATTTGGCAGAATATCCTTGTATGTGTGTGTGTGTGTGTGTCAGGATATTTAAATATAGCCTATATGTGTTGGTGTTTTATAGCTTTAAACAGAGAGAGAGAGAGAAAAATCATTTGCAATGGTCCATTAATAAATTGTTAATGCCAGCCAGCGAGCCTCTCTTTCTTCTTGCTTGGCATTGAAATACAGCGAAATAAATTTATTCGCTTGATTGATAAGTGGCCAATTTATTAGGGTCAAGGGTTGAAGGGAATTTAAAATTGAAAAAAAAAAAAAAACGTGCATTTTTGTCATGTTTTGTTTTTTTTGTTAATTGACTTAAAACTTTAGTCACTAAATACTTTTTCGAGCTCCAACGATTTTATTTAAGGTTGTTCGGACATTAAAACACTTTGTTAGATTAAAAGCTAATTTTTAAATATGTTATTAATCACTATCACATACTTATAAAATAAAATTTTGAAGCAGATCTGACCCAGGGTTATCGTGTAATTAATTATTAAAAAATTGAAATTTAACATGTAGTCTATGGGGAATATCGACGAAACGCACACATATCGAATTATATAGCCACCTCTGCACTAGATACAAAAACAAAAAACTTACATTTTTATCAATTCACTTCCCAGGAATACGTTAAACATAAAATCAAAAGTTTCTGCTGACGGTTTTTAAAGATATTTTAACAAGAAAGTCAAAAAAATTCCCCAAAATGAGTCAGTCATTTTTAAAAAATAATTAAGTCACGTGACTCAGACTAGTCCGGCAACGTCGCATAAAATAATACTCTTTTCTCGCTGTCAGTTACATTTTTTTCCCCCATTTTACGATATTTTTCTCGCAAATCGTCCATTGTGTTTAAACTGATTTGCATTAATCATTGTAATATTATAAATAAAATACAACTGAACACTATAAAAGATCAGCATAATTAGCTGTTAAATGCAAATGTTGCCAGTTCTATATTACGTGAAATACTGCTCAAGTCAAAAGTCATTCATTTATTATTTTTGGTAATTAAATTATTAACTTTTTTTTTTTTTTTTTTTTTTTAAAACATTCACACTTTTTTCTCATTCACACTCACATTCACACAGTCTTTTCGGCAACTGAGGCCATTTAAGACTTTTTACGATAATCAGTATGTTTAATATATCAATTGGGGGGTCCAGGCATTTTTATTTAAGTCATTTGGTATCCAAATGCCTTAAATAAAATTATCGGACTGCCTGGGATCCGAACCCGAGACGTTCGGTATAGAAGGTAGGCACGCTACCAACTACTCCAAGCCCCTTGGGCAAATTATTAACTTAATACAATTATAAACTATGATAGGTCACGACTATATTATAATAATGAATTTATGAATTCAAATTTTTAATTTTATTAAAAAAAAAAAAAAAAATAGATTCTATTATGACTTACGAGGTACTATCCGAACAATCTTAAAATTTTGAAAAATAATCATAGTTTATTTCAAGCAGTCAACATTTAAAATACACAGAGGGAATTTTGAATCAATTTACTTATGTAATGCAAGTGGCCAAATTCGGAACTAATGTGCTATGGGAAACTAACTATATCTCGACAAACGTTAATCACACCAGATTTTTGAAAGGTAGGACCATTTTAACTTTTATCTATATATTTATTTATCCAATAAATCAATTTATCACCGTCTATTTATTTATTTATTCATATATTACAATATATAAAATAAAAAAAAAAATATATTTTCCTGGAAAATTATTTTAAATATCAAAACAAAAAAGAAATTTCAATTAATACACCCCAATTGAATATTAACGTTAAATTAAACCCATTAGAATTATTTCCGATATTTTAAGGGGGAGGTACTTCATTAAAATCAAACATAATTAATGAAAACTTTCTATTTTATATATAGAACATAGATGGCTAACAATAGAGCGCTTATATTTTATCTAGTCTAGTGATGAAATTCAACTGCCCTTTTTTTAATAATTCGCAGAATATAATTAGTGAATTCAAGGGAAAAAAAAAATTTCTTCCCCCTCCATCCCCCTCCCTTTATCTTCTTTTTAGTATTAACAAATAAAAACAATATAAAAAAAATTATTATTTTTTTTTTAGAACATTGTTTGCAATAATTTCAACAACAATGACACGAAATGCATTATTAATGTATTTTAATGAGACATTCTTGTTTATTTTATTCTAAATTTAAATCACACAATTTCTTAATTAAATATCAATAAATTCAAAATAATTTCTTTAACTAATTAGATGCCTATTGTTGAAAATAAATTGGGATAAATAAACGTAACGGTATTTAAGATAAATTTATAAATTTTTTACTACATGTTTTTTCTTTTTTCTTTAGAACATTTTTTGCAATAATTACGACAACAATAAAACGGAATGCATTATTATTTTAATGAGACATTCATTGTTGATTTTATTCTAATTAATTTAATTTATTCTAATTAATTTAATTTATTCTATTTTCAAATCACAATTAAATACCAATAATCAAAATTAAATATTTAATTAATTAAAATTATAATAATTAAAAAAAAACTTCTTTAATTAATTAGATGTCTATTGTTGAAAATAATTTGGGCTAAATAAATTAAAAAATGCCATTGGGCCTTGGTGTAGTTGCTAGCGTGCTGGCCTTCTATACGAAGGGTCGCGGGTTCGGATCCTAGGCAGCTATTTGGATACCAAATGGCTTAAATTAGAATCCTTGGACCCCAAATATTATACATCAATAAAAATACGAGTTAAAAGTCTTATTTTGCCGAAAAGACTGTGTGAATGTGAGTGTGAATGTTAAAAAAAAATAAAATCATTGTGTGTGATTGTGAAGTGAAACTTTTTTTCGGTTCGTAGGCGTTTAACTGAAAATTATTCAAATAAGGGTATTAAAATCGCGTTTTTAACCTTAACTTAATAATTGGAAAATGGGAAATCAGTAGATGCATGTTAAAAACTGAGAACAATATTTATTTAGTAATAGAAGATTTGAATAATTTTAAATTATTTTAAAAATTATATTTTATCAATTTAAAAATTGAATAATTAAATCTCACAATTATTTTTTATAATTCGTCATATATATTAAATTTCAACTTTTCAATTTTTGTCGTCACGGCTTGTGACGCCATGGCTTATAACGCGACATGCTGATAGAAGAACGAAAAAATTTGAGGCCATCAATTAAAAGTTTCACTTAAAAAAAAGCACAGAACACAACTTTTTATTACCGAAGGTTGTGTGCTGTGCGACCATACACACCAGATTTTCTAAGGAAGCAAAGCACACTGAAGATACGTAGTATGAATAAAACATTATAAATCTATAATTGTAACTTGTTAAAATTTCATTTTTTTAATTAATTAAATTTTTTTTTTCTAAATCAAGACGCCCTCTTGGGAAATTAAATGTAATTAAAATATATTAAAATTTAATGATTTTAAAAATGAACATTTTATAAATTTATTATTGATAAACAGTCTTTTCTAATAAATATTAAACGTAGTTTAAATTTCATTCTGACGGTGTTTAAATAAATTTTTGAACCCATAATTAATTTTAAATAATCAATAGTACTATCTATTCTGACTGTCTGTTTGACCAACGAAATGAAATTTTGCATTTTATGGAGAGATTTTTTAATCCCTAAATGGAGATACTCTCACAAGGGGAGTGCATAGCCTTGATAACACCGATTTGAACGAAAATTTTTTTATGTGTAGTACTTGATGAAAAACGAATTCTGTTAAAGCGAGAGAACGCGCTTCTCAACGGTTCGTCTAAAAAAAAAAAATGTTAAAGATTTTACTCGGAGCAAGCATTTTAATTGTGCAAGCCGCTTGATGCACGAATGAATTTCAATCATGCACAAGCATATTTGCGCAAGCCATTTTATAGACGTCTTGATATTTATTTAATATATGGACCCTGTTTCGTAATTGTGTGTCAAACGCCAGGTATCGAGATTTGAGAAAATTAACATTAAAGTTTTTCTGATTTAAATTGTTTTAATTAGTATTTTATATGGGCAGGTATTTTTATTTCGTTTATTAGGCACTTCAAGCCAACGTTTCGGTTAGATTTGCGATCATCCTCAGGTCTGTCAATAAAACTCGAGAAGTCGAATGAGTTTTATTGACACACTTAAGCCCTGAGGATGTTCGCCAATCTGACCGAAACGTTGGCTTGAAGTGCCTAATAAACGAAATAAAAAATAGCTGCATTCGATCTTTCTTTATTCCTTACTACAAAAATTATATTTTTTCCGTCCAAATGGAGAGAATGCTAGGAGGGGGGGGGGCGCTATATAATTATTTTTTTTATGTTTTGTTAAGTAGAAAGGCATGATAGAGATTTTAACCGAATAAAAAATTAAAAAAACTTGATTTTTCTTAAAATAAGTTTCATATA
>JAKCPI010012998.1:0-15547 GCA_023213315.1 Euborellia annulipes | reverse complement strand
TTTATACTGAATTCAGATATGTAGTTAGAATTTTTAGGTAGAGTTAGAAAACATTTTAATAGAAATTCAGGTCTATTCTCTAAAAACAGGCGTTAAAATTTAAAATAAACAAATGGGTGTTAAAAAGTAATGTAAGCGTTAAAAAATGTTATTCAAAATCACTTCCTTGCCTCAAATAGCTATTCTGTAAACAAAAACTTTAACATTTAGTAAATAGTGTTAAAAATTAATGCCATGTCTAGGGGGTGGCTTTAATATTTTAACGTCGTGTTTAAAATAAAAATGGAGTCTTTAACCTAAAAAGTAAGGTTATGATTTTGATAGCTTTGAAATAAAAGCAACATGTTAACTTCGCTGTTAAAACTTTGTTTAGAGAATAGCTTTTTTTTAACGCTGATTGTTTTTTACATTACTTTTTAACACCCATTTGTTTATTTTAAATTTTAACGACTTTTTTTTAGATAATGTATAAATTTTTTGCTTACAGAATAACAATTTGAGGCAATGATGTCTTAAAATGAATTAACGCTCATATTTAAAGTTAACACTTTTGCTTAGAGAATAAACCTGTATGCCCTTTAAGTTTTAACATTCCTTATATATGAAAAATTTATGAATTTTTGGCTTTAACTGCGTTCACCTAAATAGATTTCTTAACTTTTTATTTTATTTATTAAGTTATAAGATAATTTTACTTTGAAAGTAAGAATCGGTCATTAAGCCGACATTTAAAAAAATAATCTCAATCCACTTTGCTGGAGGATGATTCTCTCTTCTATATATTTCTAAATCGAGAAATTCTATCGCTTAATCTGATTAAACATATAAACGATAATTTACACAACTTTTCTCATTATATCAGACGGTTTTATTTAATTAAATTAAAATTATTTACCGCACTTTAATTACACTTTTACTTAATTCTGGTTTACGCTACAGGAAGAGGAAGAGGATTACTTAATGGATTTTTACCTTTTGATTTTAGAGATTAAACAAAATTAAGACTCTCTTTTTATTTTATTTTTGCTCAATATTAAAGGTCACGTGTTGAAATTTTGACCTAATTTATAAAAACTATTCTTAAATTTTTAAATATGGCTGATGTATTCAAGGGTTGATGAATAGGCACCCAACAAAAAACAAAATTTTTAATTTTTTCCGTCGACGTTTCGAGCGCTCATCGCGCTCATCATCAGAACCTACGGTCAACAAACATTATTTATTCACATATTAAAAAGATTTACATAGTCATAATGTTGCATCATAGCAATTGTGCAATTTTTTATTGTCTACAATTGTTGTTATATTTTTTTATAGATATTGTTTTGATGTATCATCAGTATTTATTTATGTATCGACAAGCTATATCAATCTAAGCTTATGACTTTTCTATTTGTAAGTAATTATGCTATGATGCAACATTATGTCTATGTAAATCTTTTTAATATGTGGATAAATAATGTTTGCTGACCGTAAGTCCTGATGATGATCGCGATGAGCGTTCGAAACGTCGACGGAGAAAATTTTGTTTTTTTGTTGGCTGCCTCTTCTTCATCCCTTAACCTACAAATGTCAAACTCGGAAGATTCGAAGATAACAAGAAATACTCACTTGCTTTAAACAGAGACACATTTTAAATTGAAATTTTAAATGAATTAATTTATATTAAATAAATATCAAATGTCAAGACGTCTATAATAAAATGTCGGAGAGCTTTGCTTGCGCATGATTAAAATTCAATCGAGCATCAAGCGGCTTGAACAATCAAAATGATTGCTCAAAATTCTTCTACAGACGCTACAGTTAAATAAATAAATAAATTTATTACGACCCGCTTAGAGGCACCAGTCCTCGGTGGCTAGGTCCAACAAACACAATACAAATTTAAATACAATAACAAATACAAAAATATTGCACGTGCATGTTTGTCAAGTTTGACAGTTAGCTGCCTTAAGCTTTAGAGCTTTTTTTCTAACTGTTAGAGCCTACTGACAGAGCTTATACTTTTGACTCATAGAGATAGGTAGATCATTTTATAATTTTGTAACCATTTTTTGTATTTTAACTTTCATACATGTTTTTTTTTTTAAACACTCCCACTTATATATCTCGACACAAAAAAATCTAGTGTGACAAGCACAGAACACAACTTTCGATTACGGAAGGTAAGAGAAAGTTCTGTGATCTGCGACCAGTCACACCAAGGGCGGATACAAGGGGGGGGGGGGTAAAGAGGGTAATTACCCCCTGAGATTTGAAAAAAATACTTTTTTTCGAAAAAAAAAATTATTTTTAATGTAAAATTTTAAAAATTAATACTTAAAAATTTGTTTTGCATTTATATTCTGGTAAAGTACAGAATGCGCTTTTAAATTTCCGAAATTAAGAAAACATAGTGTGCTGTGCGACTAGTCACACCAGATTACCCCCCTCCCCCGAGAAACACCTCTGGATCCGCCCTTGAGTCACACCAGATTTTTCCGAGTATAGAATCTCTGAATTATTTCATTCTTGAATATGCAGTTAATAAAAACTTGCGAGCTTATGCTAATCCCAAGAGGAAGGAATAGAATAAGTCTTCGTTTTATAATAACTAGGAACCGACCGAATATTCGGTTTCGGTTACGGTTTCGGCCAGTTTCGGCCAAAAATCATGGTTTCGGCCGTAGTTTCGGTTTCGGCCAAAAAGTGGCCGAACCTTTCGGCCGGCCGAAACCAGAGTCTGAAAAAATGGGATGAGACTCGCATGCAAAAAAAAAAAGGTCAAATAATTTGCACTTGAGGGAGAAAAAAAATTTTAGTCTCCCTAAAAAAAGGTAAAATGATTTTCACGGGAGGGAAAAAAAAATTCAAAAAAAAAAAAGGTAAAATGAAAAAAAAATTTTATAGGAAATACAAGTTTCGGTTTCGGTTACGGTTTCGGCCGAAACTAAGGTTGAAGGCCGAATATTCGGTTTCGGTTTCGGTTTCGGCTGAAAATCTTGTTTCGGTCGGACCCTAATAATAACTAAAAATGTAAATAAAATAGAAATAGAGAGTGAAATAAAAGGCGAGATTTTAATCTTTCTTTGTTTTCTATTACTTTGTGAGAAAATTTTATCTTGATGCTCTTATTGGATTTTTTTTTTTTGTTAAAAAAATAGTTCAATTTTCTCTAAACGATCGACGTCCGTTCTTGTCTCTTTTTACTCCCTTATGCGAAATAAATGGAAATTTTATCTTTGTCAAAAAGAGAACAAAAAAAATATTAGCAAAACTAGAGGACATTTATCGAATTAAAAAAAGCAAAAACAAAAAAGTGTTCATGTTTTGTATAACGCTAATTCGAAATAAAAAATCAGTTGGGTTTGTTTCATTTTTTTTTTTTTTTTTCAAATATTAATTGTTAATTCTAAATTGAATAAAATAACAACAGAACGAGAAAAAATATTTTTCCCTTAACATGAGAGAGATCGGATTTTATTTTCGTGTATTCGTTCGCCAAAATGACTTTTTTGTTATATCTCAATTGAATTGATTCTATTTAGTTGGATTTGTTTTAAATCACTAAATGTACTCTAAAGAGTTATAATGAATTTCGCCTTTTTGAACACTAACATAGAGAGCATTTTCTGAGACGTAGACCTATATATGGACCCTGTTACGCATTAGTCTGTCAAGCGCCAGCTACCGAGTTTTGAGAAAATTAACATTCAACTTTTTTTGATTTGATTGGATTATATATAATTTTTTTTGTCAATTGTGCAAGTAACATTAAATATAAATTTTTTTAGGACATATTTCATAAAAAATACTATTAATTATAGCATTTGAAACAATATTCCGTGCTTAACTCAATTTTGAATTTTTTTGGTGCTTGACACACTATTGCATAACAGGTTCCATATAATAATTTAAAGTTCTATATCTAAAATACGTTCGTTAGCAGAAATTAGTTGGTTTTTATTTGCTTAAAAGTTATTGGTTATTTTCTGGTTTCTAGCGGCGGAGTTGTTAAAACTTTCTAGAAATTAATAATACTGTGCACACCCAAATGAACTAACCTCCAAAGGAGACCTACGTGAAGTTAGTAGCATTTTATATGCAAAGAAGTTAGCAACATATACAATTATCCCCATGAAGACAGACACTATCATCACACCAAGTGCTTACACAAAAAGCAAGATTGTTACGGACAGGGGGGGGCAATACCCTGAAAATTTTATATTTTTCCCATTGTGAATTTTTTATTAAAATTTTATATAAGGAAAATTTTTTTATTAAAATTTTTTTTTTTATTTATTTAAGGTGCGCATCTCGGGGTGCTAATTTTGGGAGTTTCCAGCGGCCACAATTTTGAAGCTATCGACCTCAAATTTTTTTAAAATTAAAGCTATTTAAAATGTCTACAACTTATAGAAGCCCTTTTTTTGATTTTCGAAAAAAATTTTTTTTTTTTAGATTAATCGCATTAAATAAAAGATATTTTAAAAAAAGGAGCTCTATAAGTTGTAGATAATTAAATTAGTAATCATTGTGTTAAAAAATAATTAATTTTTTGCCTTTAATTAATTAGCTGGAAAGTCTAGAATGAAATGGAACAAGTTACGTGTATTTCAATGGGGGAACGCTAACGCCATCTCGTGCCGCCTCGAGTCAATCGTGCTTTAACGGTTTTTCGAGACGCGCACCTTAAGGTCTTTTTCAAATCAAATACAAAAAAGTAATCATTTTATCTAAACACATGCTGTGATGATAGTGATTAACTTCATGGAGATGATGCTATATACAGTATATGTTGCTAACTTCATTGCATATAAAATGTTACTACAGTAGTATTGACTATACACACCTCTCACTAGTCAAGTTAATATGTTTCACTTTGGGCGCAAAATTTCTCCTTTACACATCATAATTACTCAAATAATTCGAGCTCTATTGAGATTTGAACCAGAGAATTAATTACTCTTTCAAAAATATAGAAAATATAAATTTTCTTCATTCTTTGAATTAGCCGACATATGTGATTAAACTAATTGTTAATTTATTATATCACCAATGTCATCCAAAAAATGATTCGGTGGTTACTTGTAGGCCCTATTGATTTTATTTACAGGAAAGAATATTCATGATCGAATGAATAATTTTATGTTATCTCCTCTATATTTTATCTCTAACCTATTTCCAAGTAGTACTGATTCACCCTAATGACAGTAATATTGTCGTGGGAGGGAGGAGAAAGGAAGGGCCTAACCCTCCTCGAAAGATATTTCCAACAATCTCTGAGTGAATCAGAAGCGTAGTTTAGAGGAGGGGGGTACCAAATACAAATTTTTTTTTCCAAGTAGTTCTTAATCTAAAATTATTATTTTATTAAAAATTATAATTGATTTGAGAGAAATTGATCCTGAAGCTTACACCTCTCAATGTGTAAAACGTTTCGATTTTGGGAGTTTTATTTCAATTTTCTCTTCATTTTCTTGTAGACGCCATCTTCCTCGTCGTGAACATTTGAATTGTATGTTCAAATTTTTTTTTGAGGGGCTCAAATTTTTTTCGTTCTTCAATCGCGACATGCGATTCAAGCCGTGATAGGAAAGTTGAAATTTAATATATATGACGAATTATAAAAAAATAATTGTGAGATTTAATTATTCAATTTTTAAAAAGATTCAAATCTTTAATTACTAAATAAATATTGTTCTCAGTTTTTAACATGCGTCTATTGATTTCCCATTATCATTCCCATTTTCCAATTATTATATTAAGATTAAAAACGCGATTTTAATACCCTTTATTGAATAATTTTCTGAAAATTTTCAGTTAAACGCCTACGATCCGAAAAAAAAGTTTCACTTGCATCGTGGTTTCATAAAACCACACAATTTTTTTTTATAATTAGGCCTACGCCCATGGAGCAAATATGTTTTATTTATTATTCAATTTTTTTAGAAATTAAACTTTCACACAAAACAGAAATCCATTTGGTCATGTTTTTCCCATATTTATAAATTTTACATTTTGAAATTCGAATATACCGTCCTGTCGGGAACTAAATATATGTCGACACAAAATATCTGGTGTTGCAAGCACAGAATACAACTTTTGATTACCGAAGGTAAGAGAAAGTTGTGTGCTGTGTCACACCATATTTTTTTTCTTTTTAATTAATCTCAAAGAGATGAAGAATTGAAAGAAAAAAGCTGCGAGATAGCATCGTCACCAGTGATAAGAATTTTATCTCGCGCACCCATTTAATGAACCCACAGTAACATGTAGCAAGCGAATCGAGCGGGATGCTGCTATTCTCTATCTCTCTCTCTCTCTCTCTCCCTTTTTCTCTCAAATGAAACGCTGGTTCATTCCATCAAGTCGGCAATTCCACCGCCTTTAAACCAAAGATGCTATTTCCCCCGCCCCCCTCCCTTTCGTTTTTTTCCTCTTAATTTTCTCTCACCCTCTTTTTTTTTAACTCAAATGAAAGTTTTTTTTTCTCCCATTTCATTTAAATCACACATTCTTATACGATAATTCATCTTCAAGATAAAATATTTTTCTTATTAGAATAATTAAAATATTATTCTTACGAGTATGTAAAATTTTATTAAGAAGTGGGTGAAAGAAAATCCAAGAAAAAATTCAAGAATGACAGTCACTGCTTTTTTACTTTCTCTTACCTCTATATATGTTAATATATATTGAGAGAAAGTATTGGATTCTTGTCGAAAATTCAATGTCGAGATTTTAGCGGATATACACGTTTTGAGGTCCTCTGAATCAAAAAAAAAAAGTTTCCGCGATAGGGTCTGTCTGTCTGTGTGTCTGTGAACAAAATATCTCAAGATCGGAAAGAGCTATGAGGTTGAAATTATATATTTCAGTTAGGCCACCCCCTGGGACGTGACGAAGCTTTTGAACAAAATTAGTCAAAGAGTACTAGTACTTTACTGAAGTACTTTTTCAGTTTTTTTCGATTTTCTCAAATTTCCCTTCAACGATTTTTTTTTAAATTCATAAATCAACTATTTTTTAGATTCTCTTTAAAATGTATATTCTCATTTTGTCATTGAAATTGTTTGAAGCACACTTTACTCTTGTACAGTGAAGGTCAATATTAAGTCCCACCCATGCGTTTTCTACTTGTGATTATTTCAGTGTTTTTATAAAAGAAAATGAAAATCTTTATTGGAGATTTTCTAGGTTTGAACCATGAAAGTTTCCATTAAAAAATATATAATATTTTTTTTAAAAACAATGATATAATCACAAGTAAAAAAACGCATGGGTGGGACTTAATATTGTCCCTCACTGTACTTCATAGAAAAGATATAAATATTTTCCCATGTTTATAAATTTGACATCTTAAATTTTAAAATATTGGCGGAAACTAAATATATGTCGACACAAAATCTGGCCAAGCACAGTACCCTACTTTCTCTTGCCGAAAGATAAGAGAAAGTTGTGTGCTGTGCGACCAGTTCCACCAGATTTTTTTTTGTTTTTTGCAAATTTTAGAATGCTTGTATGTCTTCTTCTATTTTCAAAATTCCGCTAAGCCTTTTTTTTTCATTTTTTTAAAAACCCCAGCGTTAAATCTGTTCTTGTTTAATATATCGATGATTTACTATCCGTCAGATAGTTGGCTAGAAGTGAAGCAGACGGTTATAAATTACTAAAAAGTAAATAATGTAATCAACAGAGTTGTTAAAAAACAAACAAACACTTTTTTAAATTTTGACCAGGGCACGGGTAAAAAGTGGTTGAAAACCGTCCAAAAATTGTTTAAACCACAATTTTTTTTTTCAATTTTATGCTATTAATACCACTGGACCTGAACTGTTAAAGCCTGCTTTAACCGAGCAACCCTGGTAATCGATAAAATTTTATCCTGAAACTATCACGCTAACACACCGAATATTTTCAGAATTGAATGTTTCACTTTTATGTATAATTTCACCATTTGTTGAAATATAAATACAATAAAAAAATCTGGTGTGACTGGCGCACAGCACACAACTTTCTCTTACCCTTCGGTAAGAGAAAGTTGCGCACTGTGCTGGTCACACCAGATTTTTTGTGTCGAGATATATTTAGTTTCCCATAGCACCTTAGTTTCAAACTTGCATTTTAAATGTTGACTGCTTGAAATAAACTATGGTTATTATATTCAAAATTTTAATCTCATATTTGGACATTTTATACACAATATAGAATCGTAAATAAATACAAAATTCCATAAGAATTGGAAAAAAAAATTTTAAATGCGTAAAAAGTTCCAAAGGGGACCCCCTTTTGAATCGAAATTAACATACAAATCCCTATAGGAAATTAACATTAGGCCTATGAGAGAAGACGGAGAGACAGGCGATAATGTTTGCAAGTGAGAGAGAGAGAGAGATGTGATTTCTCGGAACAATTAAAGACAGAAATAAAATAAAAAAAAAATGGGAATTTAAATAATAATTGATTTTTAATCTAATAAAAAGAAAAAGATTTAAATTCCGTTACCATGGCAACCATTTCTATCTTTCCTATGAAGAACAAGAGTAAAGTGGTCTTCAGAAGATTTCAACGGCAAAATGAGAATATACATTTTAAAGAGCATCTAAAAAATAGTTAATTTATGAATTTTAAAAAAAATCCTTGGAGGGAATTTTGAGAAAATCGAAAAAAACTGAAAAAGTACATCAGTAAAGTACTAGTACTTTTTGGCCGATTTTGTTCAAAAGCTTATTTTGAGATTCTTCAAAGGTACCTAAGTTAAATATAAAATTTCAATCCGCTAGCTCAACTCCTTCATGCTAAAAATCTGTCCACACACACACACAGACACACACACACATACATACATACACACACACACACAGACCAATTTGCGGGACCCACTTTTTTGGACTCAGGGGACCTCAAAACATGTATATCCATCAAAATCTCGACATCGAATTTTTGACATGATCGCAATACTTTCTCTCCTATATATTTCATATATAGGGTACGAGAAAGTAAAAAGGTAGGACTTCCTTCTAGGGAGTAGGTGTTCGTTATATTTATAAAATATAAAGGTCATAGGTTGAAAATTCCATCTAAGAATTTGACAGCTTCATTTTCTTATTATAATACCATTTGGATCAAGAAGAATAATTTCCCAAACATTTAATAAACACATTTTATATAAGGCAATTTTTGAAAAAAAAAAAAAAATCTGGTGTAGGCAAGCACAGAACACAAGTTTTGATTACCGAAGATGAGAGAAATGTGTGTTCTGTGCTTTTCACACCAGATTTTTTGTATCGACATATATTTAGTTTCCGCCGATATTTTTTTTTTTTTTTTTTTAACAATCACACTTTTGGTACCGGTATACAAATGACTTAAATAAAATCATCGGACTGCCTGGGGTCCGAACCCACGTCGCGACGTTCGGTATAGAAGGTAGGCACGCTACTAAATACACCAACCCCGTAGGCATATTAAAATTTAATTTAATTTCTTATGAAATACAAGAGTAAAGTGTGTTTCAAACAATTTTGAGAGCAAAACGAGAATATACATTTGAAAAAGCATCTAAAAAATAATTGATTTTTGAATTTTAATCAAAATCGTTAAAGCGAATTTTGAGAAAATCGAAAAAACTGAAAACGTGCATCAGTAAAGTACTAGTACTCTTTGGCCGATTTTGTTCAAAAGCTTCGTGTCACGTACCAGGGGGGTGGCTAACTTAAATATAAAATTTCAACCTCCTAGCTCTTTCCGTTCTGTGAGATATTTTGTTCACAGACACACATGTCGTGAAAACCACTTTTTTGGACTCATAGACCTCAAAACGTGTATTTCCATCAAAATCTCGACATCGAATTTTTGACATGAATCTAATACTTTCTCTCTCTATATATTAACATAAAGTAAAAATATATATGGACCCTGTTATGCAATGGTGTGTCAAAGACCAAAAAATTAAAAATTGAGTTATGCACGGAATATTGTTTCAAATGCTTTAATTAATAGTATTTTTTATGAAATATGTCCTAAAAAAATTTATATTTAATGTTACTTGCACAATTGACAAGAAAAATTATATAGAATCCAATGTAAACAAAAAACTTTATTGTTGATTTTCTCAAAACTCGGTAGCTGGCGCTTGACACACTAATGCGTAACAGAGTCCATATATTCTAGAGTTGAAGTTGTCATATTAATAAAGTTAGTAAAATTCGTGATGTTTTTCACTAACGGATTAAACAACATCCAATTTTCTCTCCGATAAAGTCATTTCCATCGATTTTCTTTGCTCTCTCTCCTTCACTTCGTTCCACCCTCATTTGATCCGAGAGAGGATTTTTTTTTCGATTATTTAAAATGATGATGCAAGACGGGGCCAAAGGTCAGTTAGAAAATGAAGGGAGGGTGGGGGTGGTTGGTTTCCGAAACGAATTTCTGGGGTAACGTAGGCGTAGGCGGGTTGCCCCCGGCAACACACACGCATCCCACCCCCTCTAGTCCAAAGCAAGTCACACCGGCGGACGCCCACGCAATTTACACTCGTTTATTTATTTATTTTTTTTATTTTATAATAGACACCTCCGAGGTCGGAAACACTTAGCGCCTGTCACCATAATTTCCGTTTTATTAACGCCCTCATAGCCACCCCCTTCCCACGCCTTCCCCTCCCCCTATTTGCAACTCCATTAGTATTATTTATTTACTAAAGAATACAATTTTAAATGTTTAAATCATTCTCCAGCTGACAGTTTTTAAATTGCTGATTTATTTTAATATTAATCTGACGGCTCCGAAGTCACAACTTTTTAACTTTTTTTTTTTTTTGCACACGTCATAAATTAGCTTTTTAAAAAACGTCAACGTTTTTCAACAGTCTTAATTAACATTTCATTTTTTTTTAATGAGATTTTGGCCAGAAAAAAAGTCTTTTCAAGCAAAAATTAAGTTAAAGCTGAATCTGGGAAAAAATTCGCCCCCCCCCTTCCCACCCCCCTCTTTTACCCTTTCAATAATTTGCAAGTACAATTTTATAATTAGAAGATTCTGGGACGAAAATAATAAATATAAAATTTTTATATGAATAAATAAAAAAAATATTTTTATATAAATTTATATTAAAAGTTTTTGTTTTTGAATTATTTTAATAAATGTGTGTGTGAGGGGGGGGGTGTCATACGATTAAATATTTTTAAGGGAGTTTAAAGTTTGGAAACCACTGGCCTAAAGTAAGATTCATTCTAGAAAATTATACTATCTGTAAAACCCAAAGGGAGTTCCAGGGAAGCTTTTCAGGGTTTTAATTTTTTTTCTGACTAGACGCGAAGCTCGCCGAAGGCGATAGCATTGTTAATTATTTTATTTATTAGGATTGGATAAAGGGTTGAAAAATTGAAAAAAATGTTTTTTAAATTTATTTTAGCTAAATCGAAGGCAAATAAATAGAAAACATTCAAAAAATAGCGTTGATTATTATTTCGATTATGGGGGATGAAAGGTTGATTATAATAATAACAATAATAATTATTTAAGAAAGGCCTTGGAATATTCCAAATCACTTGTTGACATTCTTTTCCAGTTATAAATATAGTTAGATTAGAGCAAAAGATATTTTTTTACTTTTAATAAAAAGGGAATTGTTATTTTCATCTATTTTATTCCAAAACAAAGAGAGAGACGAATTTCTCGTTCAGTCTAGTCGAGCGCGTTGCCGAGATGCAGGCGCTGCTATCTTTTTTGTGTTTAAAGTGAATCAAAGTGAATAATTAATATAGTGTAACCCACCCTGTCCTCACCGTCAGCCAGCACACCCTCTTGAGTGTCTTATTAAAGGTAATTATTATGCATTTTATCATGGAAAAAAAAAATGATTCAAACAAAAAAAAATCTGGTGTGACTGGCGCACAGCACACAACTTTCTCTTACCCTTCGGTAAGAGAAAGTTGTGCACCGTGCTGGTCACACCAGATTTTTTGTGTCGAGATATATTTAGTTTCCGATAGCACCTTAGTTTCAAACTTGCATTTTAAATGTTGACTGCTTCAAATAAACTATGGTTATTTTTCAAAATTTTAATCTCATATTTGGACATTTTATACACAATATAGAATCGTAAATAAATACAAAATTTCATAAGAATTGGAAAAAAAAAATTTTAAATGCCTAAAAAGTTCTAAAGGGGACCCCCTTTTGAATCGAAATTAACATACAAATCCCTATAGGAAATTAACATTGTTCCTATGCGAAGATAAGGTGGAAAGGGAATTTAAAAAGAGTAGAGAGAGACGATAATGTTTGCAAGTGAGAGAGAGACATATATGTTTTCTTTGAAACAATTAAAGACACAAATAAATTTTAAAAAAATGGGAATTTAAATAATAATTGATTTTTAATCTAATAAAAAGAAAAAGATTTAAATTCCGTTACCATGGCAACCATTTCTATCTTTCCTATGAAGAACAAGAGTAAAGTGGTCTTCAGAAGATTTCAACGGCAAAATGAGAATATACATTTTAAAGAGCATCTAAAAAATAGTTCATTTATGAATTTAAAAAAAAAATCCTTGGAGGGAATTTTGAGAAAATCGAAAAAAACTGAAAAAGTACATCAGTAAAGTACTAGTACTTTTTGGCCGATTTTGTTCAAAAGCTTATTTTGAGATTCTTCAAAGGTACCTAAGTTAAATATAAAATTTCAATCCGCTAGCTCAACTCCTTCATGCTAAAAATCTGTCCACACACACACACACACAGACACACACACATACATACATACACACACACACACAGACCAATTTGCGGGACCCACTTTTTTTGGACTCAGAGGACCTCAAAACATGTATATCCATCAAAATCTCGACATCGAATTTTTGACATGATCGCAATACTTTCTCTCTCTATATATTTCATATATAGGGTACGAGAAAGTAAAAAACGAAAAACGATTCTTTTGAATATGAAATTAAATATTTTGATTTCACTAAGGGTAGATATAAGCTGTTGAAAAGGGGAGGGGGAGTGTAGGTGTCATTGAAAAAAAATTAGTTTTTTATTTTTTACTTTCTCGTACCCTATATATGAAATATATAGAGAGAGAAAGTATTGCGATCATGTCAAAAATTCGATGTCGAGATTTTGATGGATATACATGTTTTGAGGTCCCCTGAGTCCAAAAAAGTGGGTCCCGCAAATTGGTCTCTGTGTGTGTGTGTATGTATGTATGTGTGTGTGTCTGTGTGTGTGTGTGTGTGTGGACAGATTTTTAGCATGAAGGAGTTGAGCTAGCGGATTGAAATTTTATATTTAACTTAGGTACCTTTGAAGAATCTCAAAATAAGCTTTTGAACAAAATCGGCCAAAAAGTACTAGTACTTTACTGATGTACTTTTTCAGTTTTTTTCGATTTTCTCAAAATTCCCTCCAAGGATTTTTTTTAAAATTCATAAATCAGCTATTTTTAGATGCTCTTTAAAATGTATATTCTCATTTTGCCGTTGAAATCTTCTGAAGACCACTTTACTCTTGTTCTTCATAGGAAAGATAGAAATGGTTGCCATGGTAACGGAATTTAAATCTTTTTCTTTTTATTAGATTAAAAATCAATTATTATTTAAATTCCCATTTTTTTTAAATTTATTTGTGTCTTTAATTGTTTCAAAGAAAACATATATGTCTCTCTCTCACTTGCAAACATTATCGTCTCTCTCTACTCTTTTTAAATTCCCTTTCCACCTTATCTTCGCATAGGAACAATGTTAATTTCCTATAGGGATTTGTATGTTAATTTCGATTCAAAAGGGGGTCCCCTTTAGAACTTTTTAGGCATTTAAAATTTTATTTTCCAATTCTTATGAAATTTTGTATTTATTTACGATTCTATATTGTGTATAAAATGTCCAAATATGAGATTAAAATTTTGAAAAATAACCATAGTTTATTTGAAGCAGTCAATATTTAAAATGCAAGTTTGAAACTAAGGTGCTATCGGAAACTAAATATATCTCGACACAAAAAATCTGGTGTGAACAGCACAGTGCACAACTTTCTCTTACCGAAGGGTAAGAGAAAGTTGTGTGCTGTGCGCCAGTCACACCAGATTTTTATCTTTTTTTTCTCTTTCACATTCACACACACATACACAGAGTCTTTTCGCCAACTTGTCAGTCCATATAAGACTATATACGATAACCGTTATTAATTAATAATATACATATTGGGGGTCCAGGCATTTCAATTTAAGTTATTTGGCGTTCGGTATAGAAGGTAGGCACGCTACCAACTATACCAAGCCTGAGGGAATTTTTTTATCTTTTCTTAAGTCAGTATATTCTTTCTATTTGGCCTATATTTTTCTTAATCAAATTTCCTTAATATACTTTTACTCAGGGGTGGATTAAGGGTTGAAAATTAAAATAAAAATTGAAATAATTATTAATAAATGTATTCAAATTATTTTAAGAGTAATTTCGCGGTGAAGGCTAGAATTTCCTTAAAGGGGGGAGGTAAGAAGGCATTTACCAGGGGGGTTAATGCCCCATCCCCTATAATGCATAAAGATATTAATGTCTTTTAATACTTTTACTAAAAAATAAGTGCATTCCGTTTGTGTTAAAATTTATATTCAATATTTATTAAATAGTATAGTAGGATAGAAACATTTTAATGTCATTCTAAAATTTCTTATTACTGAGGCGGAATTAATTTTTGAAGATTTCGAAACTCTCATAAACAGACAATAATAACACTGGAATAATAACTTAGGAACCCATCGAATCCCTTGCAGAATTTTGTAGGGATTTTTTTCAATAGGTAGAAAAGTAAAAAATGATTAGTCCACTTAGAATTTTACTGGGGTGAGTTAGCGCATCTTTTTTATTATAGAACTAATCTCAATTCGGATTTGAATTTTTACTTTCTCTTACTTCTATATATATGTTAATATAATAGAGAGAAAGTATTGGATTCATGTCAAAAATTCGATGTCGAGACTTTGATGGATATACACGTTTTGTGGTCCCCTGAATAAAAAAAAAAAAAATGGTTTTCGCGACATGGTCTGTCTGTGTGTCTGTATGGGTTCAATTTAAATCATGAAGGAATTGAGCTAGGAGGTTGAAATTTTATATTTAAATTAGGCACCCCCTAGGGCGTGAAAATAAGATTTGAGAAAAATATTTTTCTTCAGGAATGAAAGTTAGAAAAAACGAAGCCAGAATTTTTTTCTTTAAAAATATATTTTAACAGCTGACGTTTCGGTTTTGATCACAGCCATCCTCGGAGCTCTTAGTTGTCATCCGAGAATGGCTTTTACCAAGGCCGAAACGTAAGCTGTTGTCGTGTTTAAAATAAAAATGGCGTCTTTAACCTAAAAAGTAAGGTTATGATTTTGATAGCTTTAAAATAAAAGCAACATGTTAACATCGCTGTTAAAACTTTGTTTAGAGAATAGCATTTTTTAACGCTGATTACTTTTTAACACCCATTAGTTGATTTTAAAATTTAACGTCTGTTTTTAGAGAATAGACCTCTAAATGAGTTTATCTCTTTAATATAGATCCAAGATTTTTTTTTTT
>JAKCPI010012996.1:0-13300 GCA_023213315.1 Euborellia annulipes | reverse complement strand
TAAGAGCTGAAATTTGGCAGGAATTTTTTTTATATTTTGGAACCGATTTAGGACTAGCGACGAAAAAATTCGAAAAAGTCCAAAATAAGGACACCTAATTATACCCTTAATATTTTAATTTTCTTTTTAATAGATTTTCGAAATTAACGGACACCATTCACGCTCTTTTTTTTTATAGATAAAATATCAAAAAAATTATTTCCCTGCTTTAAAATTATTTTTGCGACAATAACAGGTAATTTTCTGGTGGTGGTCACCTATCCAAGCCTGCTGAGTTAATTTCTATAATATCATTCCCTGAAAGGGAAAGAAATAGGCCAATAATAAGTACCTTTTCATCTATAATTTTTACAACAACCGAAAATAAGACATCTGCCCTATGGCTCTGCTATTTATATTAATGCGTCTTTTAAGCTAATTCTACTTATTTAATTTAATAAATCCCATATTCTATTAAACATCTGGCTAATATTTTAATATTTGAAAAATACTTATAAAATTTTTATTTTTAAACACACATACGAACGTAAATAGCTATTTAATTATTATTATTTTTTATTTTTGATATTTTCTCTGCGAAGAAAAAAAGGGAGAGGAGGAAATTCCCAGATCTATCAAACAACTCCCAAAAGAAGCAGATGTTCAATTAATTTGGAACAGATTACAGCTTCAAATTTATCTCTGACAACTTTTAAATAATATTTCTAGAATAGTCGATTGTCGCTACTATTTCTCTAAAATAAATGAGAATCAATTTGATTTAATTTAAAGGATTTTTAATGCTATTATATAGATGTTTTTTACTCATACACTGGCCTATTTTTCTTGTCTTTTAAAACAATTTCCTAATTTCTAATCTCCCTGATATGTATTCCGCCAATTACTAAAATTAACTATTGCAACCTTGATTTTCAATTTCTTTAGGCTTTTTTTAAAAAATATTTTCAAGTTTAATTATTGATTAGGGCTATGCAAAATAATCTATTAATCGATTATTTACCGATTATTTTCTTAAAAAAAATAATCGATTATTGGGTAAAAAAATATGTCGTCAAATGATTTTCATAAGAGGAAAAATTGGAAATTTTACTAAACTCCGGATCCAATAATCGATTATTTTTCATAATCGGTAATCGATTATTTTTCATAATCAGTAATCGATTATTTTTCATAATCGGTAACCGATTATTTTTTTCTATAATCGAACACCCCTACTCTTGATATGATATTGAAAGTATTTATTACACAATTTAAGTAAAAAATTGAATGTACTGTACCTATTTTTTTGCATATTTCTCAAAATGAAAGAGAAGCTTGGGACTTTTCGCACTCTTATTTCAAAGTAGCTGTCCCAGGAGGCAGAGTGGCCAGCCCCCTTTGGTCAGGAAAATATTAATATATAAAATACTTAAGCTCTTTATTATTATTATTTTTTTTCTTTAATTTATTTAAGGTCTTTTCGGCATCTGAGGCGATTCAGACCCCGTACCTCACAGCCAAACTACGTCCTATGTGGAACTGACGAAAATCAGGAGATGGATTCATATTCGGCATATCACTTCCTTCAAAATGATTCCACGAGTCAAGGATATTCAGCTTAGATTCTCATGATAGAAGAAGCAAAAGCCAACCGGCGACATGGAGACAGAACATCGCTGAGGTCATGCATGCCAGAGGTCTTCAAAATGAAAAGTGGAAAGAGGGAGAAACTTAAATTAGACTAATCTTCAGGCAGTCATAAAAAATACTCAGTAATTATAATTAAAATATATCACATCACCCAATAAGTCTCCGGTCCTAACTAAAAAAAAACAAATTTTTTTTTTAGAAATTCCACTTTCAGATTTACTTTTACTTTCTCTTACCCTATATATGAAATATATAGAGAGAAAGTATTGCGGTCATGTCAAAAATTCGATGTCGAGATTTTTTGTAAAACGATTTGTCTTTGCTCTTTATTTGAGCCAAATTACTATCCCTGGTGCATCTTTTTCATGTCTGCAAAAAAGCCAGTTATCGCTGGGGGCCAAATCTGGAGAGTAGGTGGGGGGGGGGGGAGCAATTCAAAGGGTCACATGAATCAACACACGAAATTTCTTTCTATTCATTGGCTTGAAAATTACAAAACTGGGGTCACTAAAACGACTGTAACCTCTAAACTAACGGTCAGAATGGCATGAAATTTTCCACCTACTGTATAAAATAATATTTATTTATTTATTTATATATTGTATAATTGAAGAAGTTTAAACTCAAATGATTTTCAGTTCCAGAAATAAATAAATAGCAAAATCAACATCAAACGATTATAATACTATTTATTTATTTATTATGGGTAGATCTATCTCAATTTGATGATCAATTATTAAATTGGAACTCCTCAGCGCTAGTTGATTTCATCTCTTTTTCAATCAAACCCTCTCACTTGGCGTAGTAATTGGATGAAGGGGTTGCGTCGACTCTCTTCTCTTTCAACCCCTGGGTCCTAGACTGGATATATAAAATCCACCGGTTGGTCTCTCTGGATCATTTAGAGTTGTCAGTTCGACTTAGAAAGTCACTACAAGAGAACAAAACACCAACACCACCCTCCTCGGTAAGGACAACATTAACTCGCTTCCATTTCATAATTAAAAAAAAAAAAAAAAATTAGAACTTATTACTTTCTCTTACCCTTATATGAAATATATTTTTTAATTTTTTTAGAAAAATCAAAATTTTAGTAGATGAGGATATAATTGCATTTTAGAGACTCCATGATCTCTTGTTTACTTCTATCTTTTTGTGTTACAAAGATGCATGGCCGTCGAAAGTGGCGTGCAGGGTGGGAAAATCCCCTTGAGGAGGCCCGCTTCCTTTAAGCTCCAACCTTAATTTCCAAATAAAAAAAAATAATTAAAATTATTTTAATGAAATTTTTCCTCGTGAGAAAGACTGATCATTTTGGTCTCAAAATAATATGATACGTAAATATTATAGAAACTAAATTTATTTTGGTAATAAACGAATTGTTAATTCTGATTTATTTTTCGGAAATTTAAATCTATCTCTGAGGAGCTAGAATCACGGGACTATTACGAAAAATCTGGGTCGAATGATGGTCTTATTCTGAGCATACTCGAGCCTTTGAATACCAAAATAAAAAAAAGAAAGAAAATATGTTAAAAAAAAAAAAATTTCTGAAGCATATTGACAAAAAATAAAAATCTCTAAAAGCAGTCAAATATTTATAATCATTGATTAATTAAAGCTTTTGGGGTTTGAATTATTATTATTATGGGAGTTTTTAATTATAGACCACATTTGTATTAATTTTTATTAAAAAATATAAATAATTAATACAAATGACGTCTATAATTAAAAACTATCAAAATAATAATCATTGATTAATGTAAAAGAAATCAACTTTTATTTCTTCTAAGGGAGTGATTCCCAACTTTTTTTGGTTTCCCGTTCACTTTATATACTGTATATCAGTCAAGGGGTATACAAGGATGGGACAATGGGGGTAATTGCCCTCCCCCCCCCCCCAGAGATTTGAGAAAAATATTTTTCTTGGAAATTAAATTTTATTTTTAATTTTTTAATATTTAAAAATTTGCTTTGTATATAGCCGATATTCTGGTACACAACTACAGAATGCAACTTTAAATTACCGAAAGTAAGAGTAAGTTGTGTGTTGTGCGACCAGTCACACCAAATTACCCCCTCCTCTGGATCCACCATTGATATCAGGACCGCGGCTTCCTAAGTCAAAACATTTGAATTTCTGACTAAAATTTTATTTTATTTTCACAAACCTGCGGCTTGGGAAATTTACTATAAGGTTTAAGGAACTATTTTAAAGTGATATAACAATAATCGAATAATTTCTTTTTTTTTTTGGGAATGAGGGGTATTAATAAAAGAGCCCCTAAAAGACTCTCGGCTGCCCAACAAAGAGTGTTCGCTTTTTACCTTCCCACATATAATAAGATAGTTTACTTTTTTTTTTAAATTTATTTATTTAAACCCTTTCGGCTACAGAAACCATATAGAGTTTACAATATATTATAAATATTTGAAAATAATTAAGTATCAATGACTTCCGGCAGGCGTTCAGCAGTCTTTTTTTTTCGGGGGCCACCTATCCTGATTTTAAGCATTGCTTGGCTTTGTTTAACAACATTGATCTTGATGGCTGAGAGTTTACTTTATTTTTATTTAAGAATTTTTCGGCATTTATGGCCAATAAGACCTCGTCCCTATTTATTTAATTTGAGTGGTAGCCAATTCTTCGCGGATACACACACGCGACCCTTGGTACAAATGGCCAGCATGCTAATCTATTATTTTTTTTTTAAACAAAATCATTTAGAAATGCCCAATTAGTTCGATAATCGCTATTTATTTATTTAAATTTAAATTGATAATTTAATCGCACAGGGCGGGATGAAGCAAGACCTCGATCTTTTTTAACAAATAGGTGGAAAATCGTAATTTCCAAACTCTTTATTATTTTTATATTGACTCTATTGATCCTGACAAATAAATTCCCACTTGTTAAAAGTACTTTATCTGTCCTCTGATTACGCGCCCTGTTCCCCTCTTTTTTTATATACTTTCCTATCAAAACCTGATGCAATTTTTATTTAATTGCTTAAAATAGTTTATTTGATCATCAATTGACGTCTACAAGTTGATTAATTTCCTCTCCTACTCCCTTTTTAAGTTAATACACCTGTTTTTATTTAATTAGCTGCCTTTTTAAATATATCCAAAAATTGTATTTTTATGGAAGTTTTGCATACTGTAATTAAAATAATTAACCTCAATTGTTTTTTTCACATGACGTGTTTATTTTAATAATTTAAAAATTTTAGTCTAATACCGAGCCACATCTCTTTGGAGCACTAAATATTAATCATTTTCGGGGAAATATTCTTTAAGGATCTTCTCTTTCGAGACCCTCGGTCTTGTCTTTATTCCAATTCAATTCGATTTTTCGTCTCGACTTTTTTTTACTTTATTAATGGTTAGGTCAGAGGGCAAAAGGGGCTAAGTCAACTTGAATTCCAAAGGTAGAAGCTGCTTCAATCAGAGTGCAAAAGACACAAAGTAAATATCACTTTTAAAAAAAGATGTCTTTTGTTTTACAATATAATTGGATTTATTATTAATTACTATATATCACTGGAAATTATTCAATAGTCATTTTATTATTATGATATCAAAATTATAACTGCATTTACGAGGTGAAATTAAACTAGCTTTTAGATTCCTCATGTTTATTTACTTTTGCTCGCCCCAACACCTTAGATGGTTTGGCCATTATTTCTATGAGCCAATGGGTCGTTTTGATAACTTACCTACTCCAACATTAAAATAGCCTCCCTATGGGGAAATACATGGTGTTTGTCCTTCAGCTATTTTAATGCTGTAATGGATAGGTAAGTTATCAAAACGACCCATTATTTAGAATGAAATTTCCAAAATAATCAAGCAGTATTTTTTTTTCCCATCAAATCAATCAAGAAAACTTTTTAAAATGACTATTTTGAATTTCAATTTTTTCTATTCCTTACCTAAATGAAATTTTCTTTCCTTTATCTCATAATTCCTAGCATCAGAGGCCGTTTTAGATGGAAATAAAAATTTACCCAAATTAAATAAAGGAATTGCTCCCTTGTTCGTAGAGTTTTAGAGGTCAGGGGTTGCCATCCCTTCTCATACCACAAAAATTCATTTCACAAAAAATACTTTTTTAGATATTTTTCCGAAAATATTTGTTTTTCGTTTTGACATCCAAAACCTCAAAACCTTTTCAAAAATATTTTAGCATTGCCATTAAACTCATATCCCAAAGTTTATGAATAAAAAACAGTTTTATAGGCCAAAGTCAGAAGGGTTGGGGGGAATATAAATATACATATTTAGTTATAGGCCTAAGTATAAAATTTTAAAAAATAGGGCCCAAAAGACATACAAGTAATATAATACTGAGAATTTATTATGAGGATGTGGCATATGGGCAGCCAAGGCGAAAAATAAAATAACAATCTATTTTTTGTCGACGTTTCGAGTGCCGATCGCACTCTTCATCAGGACAAAAATGATGTCAAGTTGTCAGGTTAGTTGACATGGCAGTGTAGCAACGTTTTTACCAATTTATATTTTCAAGAAATTGGTAAAAACGTTGCTACACTGCCATGTCATAATATCCAGCCATCAAGATAACAACTGAGCATTTATTGATGATATGCTTGTTGTCTACTATTATAGTTTATTGTATTTACACGGTAAAAAAATTAAATCCAAATATTTTGGAAACCTCCTTCTTTAGTAGAGATCCACCTCACCGTAATTCGCCAAGTTTAGAAAGTCTAAAACAGAAGAAGAAACAAACATAAAACACAAAAGAGAATCTAATAGACACCAAATTCAAATATGAATAAAAAATGAAAGTATCTTTTTTAAAGTCGAAGATACTAGATAAATGTATCTTAGATACTTATATCAGGATACTGCCCAACTCCGATGCCGTTAAATAACTTAAATAAACTAAAATAAAGAAAAATTAGGAAGTTGTAAGAGATATTGCAAAATTTTATAAAAAATACAAGATATTTTTCAGAATTTTTATTGAACGATGACTTATGTAGCATATTAACTTCCAGTTTCGGCCTGTCTAAATAAAATAAGAAATTTAAAACCTTGTACCGCAGAAAAATAATTAAATACCCTGGGTTGAAAATATTTTTTTTTTAATTTTCCTGCTGAGTGGTTTTATTGTAAATTTACTGTTATGTATTTACGCGCCTTGTGCTTCACGATATTTGTGAACGCACCAGGTGTGTTTCTGAAAGCTGTCCCCAGGGCGTAGTCTAGAAGCCAAGCCAGGTCGCCATTCCGTACCCGTCTTGAATAGCCTAAATTCCATAAAGACACTACATCCTTTATTATTAAATCATCAATTCATTCTGTATGTACCATTAACATTACATTAACCTGTTAAAGAAATCATTGCTTATTTTTATTAGACCAAAATACATCAAGATTCCGCAACTGTCACATCGGTCTAGGCATTTCCAGCTCGTTTCTCGCCGAACTTGAATACAACCAATCCTACCTGGGGAGAATATACTTTTTAAATTATAATGTTTCGATGGCAATCTGCGGACGTTCCACATGCTTGTCCACTAGAGTGGTCCAAACTTTTATGGCAAAAAAAAAAAAAAAAAAAAATTCAAATCGAAGTTCTTCCCTTTGTTTTGATTTTGTGTTCAAAATTTCAGTCTCCGATCTTTTATACAAGAGAGTGTTCATCGACTTTGTAATATCTTATTTTATGAAAAATTCTTAAAAAGAACTTGTCAGGATATTGAGTAAAACACGTAAATAAGGCTTTTAATTTAAAAATAGTATTTAACAATACTGACGTGTTACAAAAAAAAAAAAAAAAAAAAACCAACTAGGAGAATTAAATCACAAGGTTTTCTGTTTCAATAATATATAATTTGATATTAACACTTTTATAACGTATTTCGACACCATATGTGTCATCAGAAGAGAATTACATACTGAAGATGACACATATGGTGTCGAAATACGTATAAAGTGTTAATATCAAATTAATATATTATTGAAACAGAAAACCTTGTGAATTTAATTCTCCTATTAAAGCATAATGTTTCAACTAGAGCCAACGGTTACCAGTTTAAAATTAAAAAACACTCAGTTGAGCACCCTCTTCCTCTAAAGCCAACTGAAATTTTACAATGTTATTATTATGGATACATGATACATGTTACAAATTTATGGGGTGGTCAAACTGGAAAACAAAAAATTTTGGGCCACACTATTGTCCACCTACCCAGGGTTCCGTCGTGCTTGCATTGCTTCACTCCAACGATCTTAGAGGCTTCTACTACCAGCCCCCTAGCTCCTTTAAATTTCTTAATACCCCTTTATTTCTCAAAGTTCTTAGTACAGATCTAATCTTGGTCTTTCTTTTGCAGATCAACATGCCCAAATCATCTTCGCTCCTGGTTGTAGTCGTTGCAGTTGCTCTCCTTCTTATCCTCGAGAATGGAGCACTTGCATACCGAAAACCCCCATTTAACGGCTCCATCTTTGGCAAAAGAGGCAGCAGTGCTGCAGGTGATTGTATATAGCACACATATACACACACACAAATTCATTTCGATTTATATTTAAATCTTTTTCAATCTATTTTCCAATTTCAAATGAACAAATTAAATTATATTAAGGACGAAATTATTTGGGCTCGAATCTTTTTAATTTAAGAAATGATGGAAAAAAGAATTTCTATCAATTCAAATGTTTTTTTTTTAATTCAAAGCAAAAGAATTTATTTCCATAATCCAATTCAGACTACTTTGAAAAAAAAGTTCTTTGAATTAATTAAAAAAACAACAACAAATATTAGATAAAAATTTTCTGTTTTTAAGAATTTCCACTTGAGAAAGGTTTTTTTTCAAATATATGAACCCTGTTAGTAGTTCAATTGATTCAAGAATTTCCTTTAATATTTACTTTAAATGTGAGAGGGTTAATTATACGGTATATTCGAAAGATTTAAAGAGGAACATCATATTGGATTAAAAAATAACCATTTTCAAAACTAGTTGTGATAAAATGATGGAGAAATTAGGTAGCCCTGGAGTCAATAAAACTCTCACCTCTGGAAATTTAAATTCCTATTCCATTAATGAAAACTATTCAAATTGTCTTCTTATGATCCATCGCAAGGTTGTATTAGTGTGAGGCGAATAATAGAATGTCTCGATTCGTATTTGAGAAGTCATAAACATATTTAGCAATTTGCGAGTGACTTCCTCCGCCCAATTTTTTTGTTGGTGGACCCCTCATTGGCCGCCGGCTTTTTCGGGACATCCGTATGCCACTTACTCTTTGCACGGTGGACGTCTGGCCCACCGACAAAAAAATACTCACAAATTGCTAAAATTACAAGATATGATATGAAAAGGGGGAAATGTTTGATGCCCTTAATGTTTTCGAAGTTTCCATTTTCTGAATTTTATTTAAAATTTTTGTCATATACAGTAAAACTTCGCTTAGAGAGCAAGGCCCATAACGAGTAATTCGCATAACGAGGAAAACAAATTGTAAAAGAATGACTTGCTTAACGAGCATCGAGGAGGGGAAGTCCTGGATTGTGCGGATGTTACTTCACTCCGTGTCATTGGAGGAACAGCTCTATGAGGAGAATGTTATTGTTTCGCATAACGAATGTTGCGCTTTACGAGTATGATTCTGGAACGAATTATGCTCGTTAAGCGAGGTTCCACTGTATTAAAAATTTAACATTATTTTTATTAAATATTCGACAATTATGGTGTGGAACTTCTGAGGTGGAAGTACCAAAGGGGGGGTATGTGCCATTTCTTGAGATTTTCTGTTAGAAATCTAGTATAAACTGCAAATGTTTATGTGCTGCATGCTATGAGAAAAGAAATATGTGCCTATAGAAATTTGGAAGCTTCAGAGGTGTCGCTGTTCTGTTCTTGAACAGTTTTTCAGACTCTAATTTTGGCACTTACCTTGTTTTTAACTTCCACGATTCAATTGTATTCAAATAAAACGATGCATTTAGAGAGAGGAATTTTTTAATAAAACAATTTTCACGTTTCGCAGATTTCGACGCCGCCGTCAAAGCCCTGTCTTCAATGTGCGAGATCGCCACCGAGGCATGCTCAGCATGGTTTCCACAAAATGAGTCTAATAACTAGAAAACACCCAACAAGAACCCCGTTGGTGAGCCTCTCGTGATATCCTCTCTAATGACTCTCTCTTTTAATCCTTCATCTTCTTCTTCTCTTTTCAGTAAATCATACTAGAAGCCACTGTTTGTAGTACTAAAAATAACTGTAGTTTGTATATTAGTTTCTTTTTTTTTTATTTTAGAAATTTACTAACAAATGTATTAATAGCTATGTATATTTGTATGTAGTGTTAGTGTAATTTGTTAATAGCTATAATGTAAATTATTATATATATATATATAAAATAAAATATATTAATTTTATATTTTACATTTCAATCGTCATTCTGCCTGCTTTTTTTTTTCTTCTTATTCTATTTTGGGATATTTAGAAAATCTTTTTACTTTCTCTTACCTCTGTTAATATAAATAAAGTATTGCTGGTCTGTTCATGACAAAGATCTTCAAGGTTGAAATTTGATATTTAAGTTAGCTATCTCCCTTTTGGGAATCAAAATTTTTTACTTTCTCTTACATATATATATGTTAATATCTGTGGGTGTGTCTGACTGCATGTGAACAAAATATCACAATAACGAAAAGAGCTATGAGATTGAAATTTTATATTTAAATTAGGTACCTCCCTGGGACGTGACACGAAGCTTTTAAACAAAATCGGCCAAAAAGTACTAGTACTTTACTGATGCACTTTTTCAGTTTTTTTTTTTATTTTCTCAAAATTCGCTTCAACGATTTTGATTAAAATTCAAAAATCAATTATTTTTTAGATGTTCTTTAAAATGTATATTCTCATTTTGGCCTTGAAATCTTTTGAAGCACACTTTACTCTTGTACTTCATTGAGAAAATAGGAGAAATGGTTGCCATGGTAACAAATATAAATATTTTATAAATGTTACCCCCCATCTTCAAATTCACATGTATCATACTGTAGGACACTAAATATATGTCGACAAAAAATCTGGTGTGATAAGCACAGAACACTTTCAATTACCTTAATTATTATTACAATTAAGATAAGAGAAAGATGTTGTGCGACCAGTCACTCCAGATTTTTTGTAATTGATCAAATATCAGTAAGCTTAAAGAATTAAAATAAAAATTGCCTAATGCATGGGCGTAGCCAGGGGGAGGCAGGAGGGCCTTTGCCCCCCCCTGGCTTGTCCTAAAAAAAAAAAAAAATTATATTTTTTCCATCAGGAATTTTTTTTAACGCCCCAATCCACTACATTAATTTAATTTTTTTTATTTAAATAAATAATTAATAATCTATGTATATATTAATTGCAAACTTCCCCTCTCGCTCTAACGAGGGGTTGGCCACCCCCTAACAAGATGTCTGGCTACGCCCATGGCCTAATTAATTTAATAGTCTGAATATAGAGATATCCGCTTAAAATTTTTCTCAATTTTTTTTCTTCTCTCACTTATTGAATCAATTTACTTTAATCCTCAATTCTACCTAATTGAATTAAATTTATTTGGAGTAGTTAAAACCGAGCTGATATTCTCCACAGGCTATCTATCTTTAAATTAGAAATTTTATATTTTTTATTCATATTATTATTTTTATAAATAAAATTATTTTATAGAAATAAAAAAATAAAATTAATTATTTCTCTCATTAATATGGCGCTCAGGGCTTTGAAGTTGCAGATTTATTGGCGAAATAGAAGAGATAGGGGCTTCTTTAAAGGTTATTCAATGAGGAATATTTTTTGAGGGGGTGAGGCCAGATGTTATTGCCAGGTGGTTATTGACGTTATTTATTTCTCTCTCCTCTCTTTTTTATTTTAAGTATAAACGAAAATATCCCAAAATGATGCAATTTCTTTAAAGATAAACTCATATCCTAAATAAAAAAAAATTTTTTTGTTCTAAGACATTTTTATTTGAAAATATATAATTAATCTTATACGCGGTTTCCAATCCCGTGCCTCCCAAGCCTGCTTTAATATCCTCATCCGAGAACTGTGGATGAATCTTTAAATCATGAATAATTTTATTATATAAACTAGCTTACAAGCGCTCGCTACGCTTCGCTCACACTTGAAAGCTAGTTTTATTATATAAATAATGGCAAATATACACAGACACAAATTTGTGTATTCAGACATGATAAAATTGATTTCTTTCACAGTGTTCGATACTTGTGCATAAATGCAAGATGAAGTTTTTCAAATAAAATTCAAAATAATAACAGTAAGTAAATAAATATATAATCTAATCCCAAGGAGACATGGCCTCGTTTCTCACCCCCTCTGGGTGATCAGCTTCCTCTTGGGATGAAAGCACGATTCATATGGGGCCGCATATGGGGGTCTAAAATTTCAAAAAATAATACTGTAATTAAAGAAAAACATATAGAGAAATGTAGTTAAATTGTAAATACTGTTAGAAGATGTTTTTTAAATTGGACTCACATGTTTAACATAATATTTGGGAATAATGTAATGAGGACCTTAAATCAATATATAGGTAAAACATACAATATATAATTTTTGTTTGGTATTTTGAAATTGATTAAAATCACTTGCCTCGAATTTCATTGTGAACCTCTCTCAAATAAAACCATTTGGGCCTGACAGCAAAAACACTCTTCATGTTCTAGCCTTCAGCAAATCTTTTCCATTTGAAGTCCGAAGAAAATAGAAATTACAGGACATGATGATTGTGGAGAATATTAAGAACTAGAATCAGCCAAACTCATTCCTGAATGAGAATCCTCTGATGAAGATCTACAAATTGAGAGACAAAAGCATTATTTGAGATAAATATGGAGATGGTTAGTAGTCAAAAATCCAAAAACTTATGCAACTGTAACGGGTTGTTGCATAAAATTAATTGTTGGCTGTTTTGTTTGTTGCAAAAATAAGTTTTGTTTTTTATTGATGTTTACTAAATAAGCGGTTTACATTTTCTTGTCTTAAATTATATTAATAAGTTCCTGTCATTAAGATATTCTAGGAAATGGTGACCCCGACGATGGAAGTTTCCGCGTCGCTCTCAAAGCCTCCATTTTGGAAGGAGGATCCTGAATTTATGGTTCGCCCAATTAGAAGCTCGAAGTTCCAAACCGCCAAAACCAACTACGGATGAAACTAAATTTTATTATCTTGTCTCAGCCATCGAAAGTGATATTTTATCGCATGCTTCTGATATCGTGTTAAAGCCGCCAGAAATTGAAAAATACAACTACCCTTAAGAAGAGGTTGGTAGCACAGTTCGCCGAATCTCAAGTCGCAAGTTCAAACGCCTCTTACAAGATTTGGATTTAGGTGATAAAAAACCTTCGCATCTATTAAAGGGAAATACGGCAACTATCAGGAGGTAAGGTAGATGAAAATTTTTTAAAATCGCTATGGTTGCAAAAGGTTACCCACTGCGGTTCACTCCATTCTAATAGTCTCAAAAGAGAATTTAGATTTAGTAGCTGAAATGGCTGATAAAATATTAGAAACGTCAGGAAATGGATTCATTTGTGAGAAGTCATTAGTCATGAACGATCAAAAGTTAGAACCTTTGAATTCCAACATAGAGATACAAAAATTAACAT
>JAKCPI010012995.1:0-58683 GCA_023213315.1 Euborellia annulipes | reverse complement strand
AAATGGTATAGAGATGCCAATCTCTAAACACACAAAAATTGATTTAAGAAATGATCTTTCAATTGATAAATTTGAATCAATGCTCCAATAATGTATATATATAAATTCAAATTTTTATTTCAACGAATCTATTATATATGATCTACATCTCTTCGATTCCTAGTGAAGAGAGAGACAGTGACAGAGCGTTAACTCAACTCTTTTTTTTAAATTTTCTTATTTAAATAATGAATAATTAAATTGCACTATTATTATTCTATAAAAAAGTTATTAAATAAATTAAAATTTTTAATTAATTATATAATAATTGGAACAGAGAGAGAAGGAGATATTAATTCCATTGTTTTATATTGTTAAATATTTATTTCTACAACAACAATTAATAAATAATAATAGCTGCTTAAAAATAATTTTTTTTAGAAAAAATCGCAGTTTCTTAGCCATGTGAACGGTTAAAGAAATATTTTATCTATTTTATTTGCCGACTGTTTGAGTTTCAAATTGAGGGCTTAGAAAATTTTAATTTGTAATAATTATACCTCGTCTAATAAATATTCACTTTACTTTATGGATTTTTCGATTGTATTTTTTAAATAGATCCTTATTGAAGAAGCTCTAATTAATCGAGAGGAATTAATTTTAATACAAAGAAAAATATTATATACGATCTACATCTCATTGATTTTTAGTTCAACATCAACAGAGAAAGAAGAGATAAACTTCTCTCTTCATTTTTGCATGTCTAATTAAAAAAGTAAGATTCCAATTATTATTCAATCATTAATTAAATATATTAATTCTATTTAATTATTATTTTAAGAAAGTTTCAGCATTCAACACTTGAAATATTTATTTCTACATCTTAGTTCCACAGATACAGAAGAAGTTTAGGTTTTTTTTAGTTTATTCTCCCCCCCCCCCACCCCTCCCTTAGAATTTCTCAATTGAATTGTCAATTAAGCAGAAAAAGACGGGAATTGATTTTCTAAAGATCAGGTCTATCTAGGAATTCCTTTGCCCTTCTTCTTTTTCAATTTAGATTTGAGTTGAATATCCGCATTAAAATCTCCTCCCCCCCCTCGTCCCCCATAATAGGAAACTTGAATTGGTTATTCCTTTTTGGTCTGTCGGGAATTTCGCCCTCATTCAAGGTCACAAACAAATCTTCATTTATATACCATCTACATCTCTTTGCTTTTTTAGCTGAACAGAGAGGTTAGCTCATCTTTTTTGTTTTCAATGTCTAATTAAAAATTTAATATCTTAATTATTATTTTTTGTATTATTAAAGTTTCTAATTAATTATATTACAATTGAGCAGAGAGAGATAGGGTTTTGTTTAAACCATTTTAATTAATAAATAAAAATGGCGTTAAAAATGTTTTTAAATTTTGCATAATTGAATTTGTTGTTTTTTTTTTTTTTTTAAATTTAAATTACAAAGAACGTTTATTTTGAGAAAAGATATAATTTGTTGCATGTAATACGAAAGAGGTTATTAGATATATTTATATACGATCTACATCCTCCTGATTTAGTTCAACAGAGAGAAAGTTAGCTCATTTCTTTCTTTTTAAAGTATAGTAATTGAATCACTCAATTATAATTCTTTAACTAATTCTATAGGTATAAATATTTTTCGATGCCATTAGATGGTAGCTTGCTTGTTAATTGATTATCACAAATGGAATCCCGTTGTGCCCGTTGTGTCCGTCCGACGTCCCGTTTGATTCAAGGCCGCCCAAGGATGTGATGATCTCCTCTCAAGGTCATCATCGCCTACGACGACGACGACGACGATCATCGTCGCTCACTCTCACTCTCGCTCTCTCCTTCCCCGCCGAGAAATCCGCTATTTGCATATCAAATTATAGACAAGCGTCAATTGCACAAATGGTGTGAGTTTAATAAAAAAAAAAGACGTACACCCTTTGACGAAGCATATATAAATAAAATCCTTTTTTCTTTTAAATGTCGAATTTTAAATAATAAATAAATAAATAGAAACGTTTATTTTTTTTTTTTTTGGAGAGCGGGACACTAAAATATTAATTGTGTTATGTAATTAATTTGTAACGAGTTGTTAGCCTTGAACCCTTCTAATTATGCACAAATGTGTGTGTGGAGCTTCTTCTTTTTAATATCTCTTGGAAGGGATGTAGAAATATTTCAACAATTCTCCTCTCCCTGCTTGCCTAATTAAAGTTTATTTTATTTTAGAATCATTTATTGAATAGTAATTAAGAGATTTAATTATATTAATTCTTAATTAGACATAAAAATATAAACGATCAGTTAACCTCTCCCTGTCTCTTTCTTGGACTAAATTCACAGGGATGTAGATAATATATAATAAGGCCTTTCTTTTTTAAAATCGTTGGTCTAATATGTGGATGGCAGACTTTAACTTCATAATTATTAACTCCATTGGTCTTGACGTTGGCCACAAAATGTATACAAGCTATTGGTCTCATTTCATTATAAAATTATAATTTATTTCAAATTGCTAATTAGGAAAGTTCTTCTATTTTTATAAATAATTAAAAAAATAGAATAAGAATTTTGATTTTATTTGTTATTTGTTAATAAGAAATTATTAGAAAAGAAGAGATGAGATGAGATAACCTCTCTTTTTCAATTGATCTGATTCCAGAGGATGTAGATCGTATACTTTCAAGTTATTACGTATATTTTGTTTATTAGAATTCAAGCTTTTCGACCAAATTTTTTGCAAATCACAATCTACAAATAACATACGATTTATGTAAAGTCAAAGAATATAATTTCTTGAGTTGAGAGCCTGCCCAAGGCCTCGAGAGATAGAGAGAAAGATCATTGTCCTGATGTTCATCCTTTAACCTTTTTTTTTCACTCCCCAACCTTGAATATAATATCTTAATAAAAAAAAAACATTTTTCCAATAAATAATAACGATAAGTAATTAACTTGTACTAGTCACTGGCCCGAGAAAAGAGACCTCAAAAATATTCTTTGACTTGATTGTTTACAAATAAAAATGGCGGACCGACGCGGCGTCGCTTTCCATCTCAATGAGAAAATGCTTTTTTTTATAATAATTAACATGAAATTTCAATACAAGTGTTGTATATCATTTCAATCAGAAAAATGGCGGCTTTTAGAATCTACAAATAAAAGCATATGTTCACTAACAAGAGAGAGAAGAGAAGAGATGGCTTGCTTGTCTTTCAAGTTGCCAAATCCTCTCTATGGGTGTGAAAGCTATTAATTAAACCAAATGTTTATTTAACCGGCAAATGGATGACATTTAGAGAAAGAGAAAATTGCTAAATAGAAAAAAAAAAAATTGCTTTTTAATTGCTTGCGTGTGGCTGTCGAGTGCCAAAATTATTTATCTATATTTTCAAATTCAAATATAAATTTTAATAAAATTATTAATAAAAAATTAAGAAATATTCATTCTTATTTTTGCCTTTTTAGTGGACTTCTAGGAAACGGTGGGGGGACTAATTAAACCAAAAAAAAAAAAAAAAAAATAACAATATGAAAGTTTGGCCATCACCCATTGGAGGGGCTGAAGGCCCTCTCTTTGTGCGATGGTGTGTCGGTGGATGCGTAATTGGTGAGTATCCTTCTTATTCTCCCCATAAATTGTGGCCTAGACGAAAAGAAAGGGAGGCAGAAAAGAGAAATGTAAAAAAAGAAAAAATTTTTGTGGCTTATGTTGTATTGAATTCCCAATCATCACTCCCACCCCAAAAACATACCCCACAAAAAATTTTAATTTAAAACAAATAAAAAGATGAAAAAATGTTGAAAACAAAGGTTTTTTTTATTAAAAAATAAATAATAATAGGACCTAGCTGGCCGAAGCGGCCGCCTTCGGCTGGCCTCGCATCCAGTCAGGGGTGCACTGTATATAATAGCGGAGTGTCCATCTGTCTGTCTTTATCTGATCAGGATCCCTCTAACGAAAAAAATAAAATAAAAATTTAATTTTTTATTATTTTTCATTTGAGAGATTTAATTTTTAATTTTTCATTTGGCTTTAATTCTCCGTTAGACAAGGCAAAACTCAATGCTTTCTAATGGGCGATTTCATTTTCTGGTGCTTGGGCGTGACAGTCGGACGGACATTCACGCTATTATATATTATATAGGTATAGAAGAAGATGTTATAATTTCTCGCCCCCCCCCCTCCCCCTCTCCTCACCTACCCAAACTTTAATTCTTTTATTAACGTAAAGTAAATATAATTTAAATAAACTAGCCGCGAAGCCCGTCTCCGGCGTATAGACACGGCACTTCGCCCCCGCGGACCCTCGCCTTTTCTTCATTATAAAAAAGAAATTATTACTACTATTCCAATTCAGTGCCTGCTTGAAGATTTGATTACATTCATAGAATATATAAATGCAAAGAATACATAAATATTTCCTATGGGAGAAATCGTAACTTTGGGAATTAATAACTCAAAAGGTTATTGGAATTTCGGGACCCAAGTATTTTTCCTGGACTCTCCATAACGCCCTCTATAAGATTACAAAATTTCGTTTCAAAATTCCAGCGGGAAGTTGGTCATCGAGTTTTAAATTCAAATACGTATATAAATCTCGAAAAAAACAAAATCGTTAAAGCCAATTGTGAGAATAATAAAAGAAAATTGAAAAAGTGCATCTGTAAAGTACTAGTACTATTTGGTCGGTTGGAGTGAAATTCCTGCCCATGCTTGGGACATGAATATTTAGCTAAAGCAGGGGTGGGCAAAAGCCGGCCCGCGGGCCGGATCCGGCCCTTTTGCTTACTTTATCCGGCCCGTTGAAAAATCCCTTTTATGCGATTTTGTTGAAATCAACAGTATTAGTGTGCGTAGAGTGCATATAAATAATGAAATACAGTATATAAATAATAGAGAGTATTATAATTTCGAACAGCCGTAACCATATCCCTACTTTTATGTATGCAAGCATACTAGGTCTGTTCGATTATAATCTTTCATTTTTCTTTAAAAATTACGGGACATACTCGTATTTTAGTGGACACAAATTGTTCGCATGTACACCCAAGTAAGACAATTTATTATTACTATTATCTATTATAATAGACCAGGCTTGGTCCATTGGTGACTTTCCAAGGCTCGATTTAATTATATAATACAATTGGGCCAAGCTTCGGACCAGGCTTGGCCCAATGGCCACTACTCAAGGCTTGGCAAATTACAACTGATGACAACTGGCCCAAGGTTCGGCCAATTGTCAGCATTGGAAATTCCTACCAGGGTATTAACTGTCAAATTTCTTTGTCCAAATGCTTTAAAATGATACTTATAGTGTTTTTGCCAAAAAAATTTATTGGGCAGGGAAAAAACTCCACCCAAAACATTCGGGTGTGGAAAGCGTACGCGGTATAGACCTCCGGCCCGGGAGACATTTTGAAAATTTCATTTTCGCCCGCGCTTAAAAGTATTTGCCCACCCCTGAGCTAAAGTATAAAATTTGAGTATCGAGAGTCCATTCCTTATTGAGTTATTTAATTTAATCCACATTTTTTGATATTTCAGTTGAAATTCATTCCAATGATTGTGAAAATGACGTCAAATTCACGCTAAAGGGAATCGCCTCCTTTTAATGGCAATTTCAAGAAAAGCAATCAAAAAGCCATTTAAAAGCAATAAAATCCCTTTCAGAGAAATTTACATAAACATTATGTTTTGATATTTTAACTGGAATCGATCTTCTTGAAATTTAAGATTTTTTTCACAATAAATTAAATTGATTTCAAGTGAAATATCAAAGAATGTGGGTCAAAGGGAATTCTCAAAAACGATAAAACTCTCGATACTTAAATTTTATACTTGAACCAAGTACCTATGTCGCAAGGATTTCAAGAAATTTCAATCACATCAGACAAAGGGTACTTGTACTTTACTAAGCCTCGATTCAACCCGGGGGGGGGGGGGATGATCCTCCAGGAAGCCCTGGCGATCATTGCTCTGAGGAAGGGGGCAGATATCGATCGCACTGCTCTTCCGATAATCGACGTTAGGAACCTAAAATGACGAATAGACTCAAACAATATCCGTCGAGGGTGGCAGGTCAGGGAGAGATCTGCTCGCAAATAAGAAAAGAAAAATAAAAAAGGTGAGGTTGGTCTTCGGCTATGTGGCATTTCGGTCACCAGCCGCTGCCCTCGTCAGCAAATGAAGTCTCTCGTGCAATTCGCTCTCCAGGCGTCCCCTGACCAGAAGAAGAGAGCTGGTTGGTAGCGAGCCTGCCTTGTAGAGGGTTCGAATCCCAGCCAGTCCGACACCCAAGATAGATATATAACGGTTATCGTAAATATCTTAAATGGCCTCATTTGCCGAAAAGACTGTGTGAGTGTGAATGAGAAAAAAAACAAACAATACTGTTGTAATGTGCTTTGGTTTGTTTGAAAGGCTGGGACTAAGGTAAATAATAAGTTAATAAATTTTAACAAAAATACTTTATTTAATTTAAATAATGGGGGTGCTTCGCTTTTGCTGAAAGAAGTGTTTTTTTTACAAAGATTTACAAGAGTTATTTATTTTACTTTTGAATCAATATTTTGATAATATTACAATTTCAGTTACAAAGTGTGCTTATCTGAATAGAATGATTAGGTCCATGGGCTGATGACGATTAGCTTGCGGGGGTTATCAGTGGCGAGGGTCCAGCATCCAAGAAGAGTGTGGGGCCCGTTGGCCCCTCATCCGGGTAGAATATGGTACTTCTTGATGTTAGGATCCTTTGCACCTATTTAGTGCGGAGTCACTTTTGAATGGATTGCTGGATGGTTTCAGATCTGAAGGAGTTTATCTAGTAGGGGCAGGCATATTCACCTAGAGACCCCCTAACTAGATGGGCCAGGTTCCAGCATCCACGATGACTGAATTAGGTATAAGTGAGATAGGTTGTGTGTGAGTTCGAATGATAATGAGCAATGATGCTGAATGAGCGAGATTGAATGACCAGTGATCAATGAGCACGGGCCCTCCGACCCATCGCCTTATATAGGGCACATTCTCCCTTCTTCTGTATGTATGTCATCATCCTGATGAGTCATCAGGGGGTGAGGGATTGTCACTCAGACTTGTGCCCATATTTGGTCCGAACGAAGTATTTTCTTTATCTTGGAGGAATGGGGGTGTGAGGTCATCGATGAGATCACGAGGGTGGAGGGTTGCATTACATCATGCACAATTTCACAATATTAGAAAAGTTTTATTTATTGATTTATTTTAAAATCACTGATTTTAATTTATTTAAAAAGTAAATTCATTTTTCCCTTACACTGTATCAGGAATGAAAAGAAAGTTGGAAGAAAACGCAGCCAAAATTTTTTCTTTAAAAATATATTTCAGCAGCTGACGTTTCGGCTTTGGTCAAAGCCATCCTCGGACTGCTGTTTGTCTTCATATACATATTTTTGCATTGTTTCCGGTATTAAAATTAATTTACATTAAATGAAATTGTACTGCCCTGAGTCAATTATCACATTAGGCACAAAAAATTAATATATTGTATCGGTGATAGAAGAAGGAAAAAGTTGATCTTGAACAGAAAACTTTTCCCTGATGTTATATCCTAAATTAATTTTAATACCGGATACAATTCAAAATATATGTATATGAAGACCAACAGCAGCTCCGAGGATGGCTTTGACCAAAGCCGAAACTGTAATGGTATAACCATTTCCCGGCTTTCTAATTGTTTTATCAATATTATAAATTAGAACACAAAAGCATTGAGTAAGTCAGATAATGCCAGTCTCTGGACCCATTATTTTCTTTAATTATTTTAATTATATGATCTTTCTTTAATTATATTTACAAATATTTAAATCCTTTATTAATGAACAATCTCTTTAATTTTTATAAAATTCCCTTTTATTTAATTTAATAATTTCAACAAACAATTTTATTTAAAAATATTATATTTAAATTTATTATTTAAATTAATTAATTAGATATAAAATGCGAATCCGTGCGGTAAACAAAGAGGCCCCCAGAGACAAGCCAATGCAAGCCCCCGGGGCGCTCTCTTAATGCAATCATCGCCCGGACGCCAAACCATGCACATCGCGTGTACCTCTTCTCTCGGTACATCGCCTAGTTTTATTATGAGGCTCTGCCTCCTCCCTCAGCAACCATCCAGCAGTGTTGCAATTCATCAATGATCTCTCTGGACCATTATTCAGCCGGAGATGCTCATATTATTAAATATGGCGTCTTCTTACAAACAGGCTAACCATGGCCGCGGGCCCTTGAACGAGACCTTCCGAGCCCAGCAGTGTTCCAGTCTGGACCGAAAGGATGCTGCCTCAACATCAGATGAGTCCATCAATGTTTTCCCCTTCCCTTCATTTTTATTAAACTAAACTCGCATATAATAAACTATAAACTCTAATTATTTTATTCCAATCAGATCTGGCAAATAATAAATAATTTTGTTATACATAAATCACAATGCTTTTGGTAGTGTCAAAGAAGCATAATAGCAGATACTCGTACACCCCAATACCGGCGTTGAAGCGAAGCCAACGACCGAGAATTATAATTGTTGTTGTAATCAAATCCGTAAAAATAAATCTATTGTTATTTCTAATTGTTGCTTTTTTATTGATGTTTCCAAGAGAGGCCAGTTTTCTCGTTGCAAAACGTCAGCTATTGAAATATAAAGAAAAAATTCTGTCTGCGTTTTCTTCCAACTTTCATTCCTGATACAAATTCCACCAGCCATAAAATACCCTTATAATACTGTATTTATTCTCTTTGTCCCTCTTTGTCCTCTGGCGCTTTGTACCCTTCCTTGGAGCAGTGGAAGAAAAAAAACACAGAGAGGGAAAATTGTAGAAAAAATATTTTTATTTATTTAAAAAAAGAAAGAATATACAGTAATAATAATTATAGAAGGAGAGATTTCTGGTTAATTTTTATTTGTCTCCGGTGGTGGGGGATGTTCTGCGATGTACTTCAACGCCCTGCAACAAAAAAGAACAAAAAAGTCAAAATCTGCTGTTGCCACAATCAAAAGTTTTATCTCAATGTATATAACAAATTGTTTGAAATTATGACACAGTACCCCGTAAGTCATAATAGAATCTAAAAAACATTAAAATAATAATAAATAAATAACTTTTGACTTCACATAATATAGATCTGGCAACATCGCATTTAACAGCTGATTATGCCATTGTATTTTATTTATAATATTACAATGAGTTTAGACACAATGGGCGGGCGAATTGCGAGAAAAAATGTACGTGAAAGCGTGAAACGAGATTTATTTTATGCGACGTTGCCACACTGGTCTGAGTCACGTGACTTATTTATTTTTAAATATGGCTGATTGAATTTTTTTGTCTTTCTTGTTAAAATATTTTGAAAAGCCTTCGGTAGAAAATTTTGATTTTATTTTTAACGAATTCTACGGAAGTTAATTGATAAAAATAGAAGATTTTTATTTTTGTTTCTAGTACAAGAGTGGCGTTCGTTCGTTCGTCGACATTCCCCATAGGCTACATGATAAATTTCAATTTTTTAATAATTAAATACACGATAACCCTGCGTCAGATCTGCTTCAAAATTTTATTTTATACGTATTTGATAGTGATTAATAACATATTAAAAAATTAGCTTTTAATCTATATAAGTGCTTTAATGACCGAACCAAAATTTTTTTAAAAATAACAAAAATATTATTCAAAAACAAAAATATACAATTGAGATATCAAATTTGAAAAAAAAAATCTTTTATATCTCAAAACGATTGCATTTAATCAAATTTGTCTAAAATTTGTTTATAAATAATTATTATATAGAAAACTTTTGTCAAAGAATAGAAATAGCGAGAAATAAAAACGAAAAAACTAAAATGGGTAAAGAGTAAAGTACCCGTTAAAGGCTTTATATAGAAAAACAAAAATATACATTTTATCTGCCTTTAAATAAACAACTCAGATATGAAATTTGAAAAAAATTATTTAAACAGATTTCGAGAAAATTGAAAAATAGTAAGAAATGACGTCACTTATTGGCTGTATTATTATATTCTTTGGAATTATAATTTAGAAAAATGGCGGACCGACGCTTTCCACCTCAACGAAAAAATGACCTTTTTTAACAAACTTGCATTAAATTTATACTCAAGTGTTGCATATCATTGGATTAAGAAAAATGGCGTGATTTAGAATATGACCTCTGTATGAGTGGCGGGATCTCAGGAGCTACTGGCAGATGGTCACCCTTGGCGACATAGCCGTTCTCGTCGGCGGTATAAGAAGTCTGGATTGTTCTCCCGTCATCGGACTGATACTGGAAATTTCCCTCCACAGCTTCTCCAGCTTCATTCTCCGGGCCAGAGACCTTTAAATGGCCATCCTGTTGAGCTTTTGTGCCGTCAGCGCTCTCAAAACTACGAAAAAAAAAAACAATTCATTTAAAATTTTACTTCTCTGAAACTACTTGACGGATTTTTTCTCTCAATATTTAAATAATTATTATAACTTTGTCTATTAATAGAAAGAAAAAATTAACAAAGAGTATAATAATTATTCTCAGGTTTCATCTTTTGAATTAATAATTAATTGCTCTTTTTATGCATTTTGCAGTGTGATATGTTGCTAATTGACTCCGCGAGCAGACGTCGTGACGTCATCCAGGCATTCTTTTCAAAATTTCACGCCTAACCCTTGGAAATTCCATAAGAATCGGTGAATTAGTTGAGGCGCCAATCAATTAGTTTGTCACGAGTTAACTTTGAAACTATTTGACCGATTTTTATGGATTTTTTTTTTTTTAAAGATAAAAGAAAGAAACGGTGAAGATTTGAAGTTTAGATAAATTCAAATTCAGTTTGAAGGATTTAACGAAAATTCATAATCAAATGAAATAAAAATAAGAATTAAATTAAAATATTTATTATAAAAGTAGAAGAGAATCTCGGGATTTAAAAGTTAAAATCAAAATTCCACCAATAGAGTGCACACATTTTGTTTGCCAATATCAAGACGAAATCTTGGCATATTGGCAAGCATACATATCAAATAAATTATTAGTTTGATTAAACTGATTAATTTATTTAGGTTAATAACAATAAAAGTATTGTGAATTTTAATTTATTTAGTCAAGTAATGCCTCAATTAGCGCTAATTCAAAGTTGAGTTCCCTGCAAGACACACTAAATTTTTTTGTGTCGAAATATATTTAGTTCCCACGAATGTTTTAGAATTCAAAATATAAAATTTAACCAACTGGCAAGTATTTTCCCATTACAGATACAATTATGACATGAAAGAGGTTATAAATATATACGATCTACATCTCTTCGATTTGTAGATAAACAAAAAAAGAGAGGTTATCTCACCTCTTCTTTTAATGCCTAATTAAGAATTAAATCTCACATTTCTTTATTTAATTAATTTCCTATTTTAATAAATAGAAAATAGAGTCTTTGTTTGTATCAAATTACATATTGTATAAAAAGAAAAGAAAAAGGTTGCTTAAAATGTCCTTCGTAATGATGTTAGAAACAAAGAGAGAGAACGCGCATGCGCATTAAAGTCTCCTCTTGCCTGAGAGTTAGGCAACCAGCTGGATGGTCTTCTATTCATTCTTAATTAATTCTCAATCTATTCATTCAACAAATAAATTATATAATAATTGTGAGATTTAATTTTGTATTTATTTATTTATTTATTTATAATTGGCATTTGCTAGCTTAAAGCCTTTTCTTTTCTTTTTAAAATATAATTTCTTCTAATAGAGTAGAGGGGAAAATTCATTTTAAAAGGGGATGCACGACACACCAACCTTTTATTTATAATTATGTGGATTTGTCATTATTCCAAAGATATAATATTAAATAATTCTCTTAGTACACTTATACATTAAAAAAAAAAAATTGATTGTTGAAAGAAAACAAATTTTATCTTTAATTTTCGATATTAATAAAAAATAAAAAAAGATTAAAAAAATCAAAATGTCTGATATTTCTCAAGACTCTTATAGTTATATGCAATCTACATCTCTGGGATTTGAGGTTAATATGCACAATCTATATTTTTTTTTCGTGTTCGAATCTCTTTGCTCTGAATTGTTTAAATTTATTTCTTAATAATTCATTTTTCTATAAATTATTTTAAATCTTAAATATTAAAATTTTATTTATTTATTATTTATTAAATAACTAAAAATTAATTATCAAATTTCTTAAAAAAAGAAATAATAATAATAATAAACAATAAAGCGTGACAAACAGAGATGAGAGACTTTAATTAAATCGAAAGGTTTTAAATTTTCTTGAATAATTTGCAGGTTCTTGGTTCGACATTTCGATTAATTAAGAAGAGCCATCTTCAGGACACAGGGCTCACGGTTGCAAGAGGCAAAATATTAACGACCTGCTTCTTGAAGATGGATGCCTTTTAGCTACTGAAATGTCTTAAAGGCAAATAGGGGGAAAAAATATTTCAAATTTTTCAGTTCAAACTTTTCTCCTTATTATTCAAAAGATTTTCCTATTTATAAAGCGAATTTTTTTTTTTTTTTTTTTTATAAAGACCTCCATTATTTATAGTAGTGATTAATCTGTTATCCTGAAAAGAAAGACTCATTCCCCATTTAAAAGCAGATGAATGACAAGCAATTCGTTTGTTTATATGTCTGTCCTGCAACAGATAATCGTTACTGTATTCAATTAATCCAAATCATGATAAATGCAAAACGAAAGAATACAGAGAAAAGAGAGACTTTTTATATATAATTAAAACGAGGTTGAAATGTTTTTATATGGGATGATAATATTATTGATATATGATTAATGGGAAAACTTACGAATAATGGAAAGTGCCATCGGGGCTGACGTCCGACTCTTGGGAGATGATCTTCACGGGTTCTTTTTGAGGTTGATCTTGAGGAGCAGCAAACGTCGTCGCCGTCAAACAACACAACAACACCCTACACACACATACAAAGTTGTTCGTTTGATATTTACATGAAATCAATGCCAAAAAAATAAGGAAAATTTTAAGTTTATTACGTAATAATTGTATCCTCTTATTTTAAATTTAATTGGATTTAATTTCTTTAATATTTTCAAATTTTTGAAGGTATAATCATTATTTATTATTGATATTTGCTTAAGATTGCTGATTATATATATATATATATATATATATATATATATATATATATATATATATACTAGGGTGTCCCTTATTTTTCAAAGTATTTATTTTGGAACGCATAGGGCCTAGTTTTTTTCATTTGCCCCTAAAATACTCACAAATAAAATTTTAGCATATTTGGGGCACTGCAACCCGTGCCGACTAGCTCCGAAACATGGCCATACAAGCTGTGCGGATAGAGTTGCGCGCCCTCGCTCTATTTGTCAGTTGTACTCTGTTTGTTTGGTAATTCAGCAATTCTTTATTAAACATAAGGTAATATTTCCAAATGTTTCGGAGGCTTATTGGCACTTCTTCTTCAGTGGATTTATAAAATAACGAAAAAGAGGGACATTCGTGAGAAGAGAGTGGTGAGTTAAAAAAGAATGTTTCAAAAATAATTTTTTATATGCCTCATGATGTCTTGCTGTCGTCGCCGAAATATCGCTTTTAATGAAATATAGAAAAAAACTAGCGACGGTAGGGTTGCCTTCGGCAAACCAACCTCCGCTAGGCCCTGACGGGCGGCGTCTCGGGATATGACTAATAGGGTGGAGCGAAATTTTTTTTTTTTTTTTCGAATTTCAAAACGGGCTACCCTGGAAAAGTTGTTCCATAATGTTACTATTTACCCCCTATTTTTATTTCTTAATACGAGCATATCTTGAGGTGCCCCAAGAGGCTCAAAGTTTAAAAAAAAATAATTATGATCTTCCAATATTAAAAATAAATATTAGTGCCAAAATACTTAATTAGTGTTGATTTATAATTAATAAATAACCTGGAACCAATAACCGAGTGTTTTATTTTCATATTTTAATTTTCAAAATATTTCAACTAGAGCCTACGGTAGAAACTTTATCCAAAATACAGGTTTAGGATCCGAATTTCAAAAAACCCTGAAAACCTTTTCGAGATATTTATTTAAAGAAACTTTTAGCGAAGAGAGCTAATTGATATCTCATATCGTTTAAACGTAATTAAAGAAAGTCAAAAATTTAATTAAAAAATGCATTTTTTTCTAAAATGGCGATTTTGGGCCCTTAAGGTCCGAATTTCAAAAAACCCCTAAAGGGCTTTTGAGGTGTTCATTTAAGGAAGAATGTACCGAAGGAATTAATTTGATATCTCATCTCGTTTAAACGTAATTAAAGAAAGTCAAAAATTTAATTAAAAAATGCATTTTTTTCTAAAATGGCGATTTTGGGCCCTTAAGGTTCGAATTTCAAAAAACCCCTAAAGATCTTTTGAGGTGTTCATTTAAGGAAGAATGTACCGAAGGAATTAATTTGATATCTCATCTCGTTAATACGTAATTAAAGAAAGTCAAAAATTTAATTAAAAAATGCATTTTTTTCTAAAATGGCGATTTTGGGCCCTTAAGATCCGAATTTCAAAAAACCCCTAAAGGCCTTTTGAGGTGTTCATTTAAGGAAGAATGTACCGAAGGAATTAATATGATATCTTATCTCGTTTAAACGTAATTAAAGAAAGTCAAAAATTTAATTAAAAAATCCATTTTTTTCCAAAAGGCGATTTTGGGCCTTTAAGGTCCGAATTTCAAAAAACCCCCTAGAAGGCTTTCGAAGTATTCATTTAAGGAAGAATTTGTTTTTACTTAATTGTCTACCTAATACTTACTTAATTGCGATAATCTAGGTATATATCAAGAGATACTCAAAAACGACTATTTTCAAAAACTTTGCGGGCAGGTCGGCACGGGTTAACGTCAACGTAGGTGAATAAAATTTCATATATAAGTAAGGCTTAGTAGGTTGAAAAAAATTAGAGGGTATGCGTTCCCGTATTTCAAAAAAAATTTTTTTTTTGCCCATATAAGGGACACCCTAATATATACTCTACATCTCTTAGATAGAATTCAGAATGTATATTTTTGGTGTTTGAATTTCAAATATTAAATTGTTGAGTATGACCTTAATTTCTTGATTTTAATTAAATTTTGAACTTTTTAATCGCGTGATCGAGATTTCATTTCTCTCTCCCATAAGAATACCGCAATTACTAGTGGGAATTAAATTCCCGTCACAGAATAAAGTTTTGGAATTTTATTTGAGATTTACTTCGCAATTAATCTCCATTTTAATGAATTTGAACATGAAGGAAATAAATTTTATTTATAATATACTAAAAATGTGATTCAAATTTTCTAACTATCTTAAAAAGATGATGTTGTTTTTTTAAATAAATTTAATTTATAGATTACTATAAGATCCACATCTCTTAGAATTGGTGATAATGCACACTATATATATTCTTTGTATTGGAAACTCTTTGCCCTAAATTGTTGCTAATTAATTATTTTAATTTTTTATCACAACGATAGTCAAAAAGAAAAAAAAAAAATTATATTTCTCATTCGCACCCTCTCTGGGTTTCTCTCCCCTTGCTAAAGTGGGCAATTAACAACAAAAATCCAACAAAATTAAATTGTTATATACAATAGATTAAAGTCTGAGAGAGAATATTATCTCACAAAAATATTGCTATCTAATAATACAATTAATAGCTAAGCAACCTTCAGAAAATTATTCTATTTAGTTTAGAATAATAAAATGTTTTTAATTGCTACATATCCTATGACTAAAAATACCCCTCCGTAACCTATTTATACTTAGAAAAAAATCACCATAAAATTTCGTCAAGAAGTTTTTGAGTTAATGCGATATAGAAAAGGAAAAATTAATTTTCATAATTATTATTCTATTAATTATTATTTACTTAATTGTTATTATTAATTAATTGTTATTATTTATTAATTGTTATTATTAATTAATTGTTACTATTTATTAATTGTTGTTATTAATTAATTGTTTTTATTAATTAATTGTTGTTATTGATTAATTATTAGACTAAAAATTAATCCTATGTAAAAATTTTAATTTTTATATTTTTGTCTAATTACCGAGATTTATTTATTAACTTGAGAGTTTCATGGTTCAAACCCCAATTAGCCCCAATTAAGCTAATTATATGATTAAATAAGAGCTCAGGTCGAGGTTAGTTAGCAAAGACTTAAAGTTCAATATAAGGCTTAGCAAAGGGATGAAATTGGAATTGCAAAACTTTTATTTATTTGAAAATTTTTAAATGTTTGTAAAATAAAAATTGATTACCTTTATTCTTTTTTTAATATTTAGTTTTTTAGCTCTCGGGCCTTGTTATAGTGGCTAGCGTGCTGGCCTTCAGAACCATGGGTCGCGGGATTTAATTGTCTTCCAATAAATTGAAATAAATAGAGACGGAGTCTAAATGGCCTCCGTTGCTGAAAAAATCACTTTATTCGGGCGAATTGTACTAATTTTAATTTAATGTCACTAATTACTCGTGTGAAAATAAGAGAAAGTAAAAAATAAATAAAATTTTGATTTTTTAAATTTATTTTACTCTTATTAATAAAGAGAAAATAAATGGAATGCATTCACTTATTATTATTCCAATAGGTCATTTTGATAACTTACCTACCCCAACATGAAATTCGGAGTTGAAGGACAAACTTCGCTATTCCGCCCATAGGATTTACATTGAAGCGCTTTTAAATCAGGCTAATTAGCTTATAAATTTTAATTTTTTCAGCTATTTGATCAAATATTAATATAAAATAGGATCATTAGATTTATATAGGTGCTTATTTATCCATAAACAAGTTTAATTTCATGTGATTTAACGGTAAAACAATTTTGTTAGGTTATGGTAAAAATTTCTAATTTATCTATTTTTGTCCTTATTTAATATCTTTTGGAAAATCTGTCTGCTAATAGCTATTAAAAAATAAATAAAGACAAGGAAGGATGGGTTTTTATAAAATTACAACAGGAAATACCTGATATAATGTTTGTATTTATTTATTATATGTACATTTACCTTATAAAGATCTATGAAATAATGTGTTAAAACATATAATTATTATTTTTATAGGCCTATATTAATTTAATATAGAAAGATTAATATAAATATTAATTTATTTTATTTGTTTTTTTAATCCCAGGAGTTTATTTTGCCTTTCTTCAGGTATATATGAGAATCTATCTGAGTAACTAAAAAAAAAAAAAAAAAAAAAAACAAGTAATTAAGTAATTAAAATTTTACAGTAGAAATATAAATTATTTCGAAAATAATGAATAATTGCAATGAATGAATGGAAATATATATAGGTAAATGTAGAATGGGTGGTTGAATCATATTTGGAATAAGAAAAGTAAACATACCTTTAAACCCTTCCTTTGTTGTTCATATCGCTGTCTTTTTTATTTAAATATGTTTATTACTTAGATTATATCCGTTTATTTTAATTATAACACATATTCAAGCACTATTCAAGCCAGCAGAGGCCCACTTGTCACTTGTGAGATGTTTCACCTTTGTTGATTATCCTAAATAATGTTTTGAATCATTATATGAAACAAAATAGATATTTTTATTTGTTATTTACCTGAGATAAAGTGTTTAAAGTGTATTTGAACTTCCTTTTAGTCAAATTTCTTGTTTTTTATTGAGCATAACCTCGGACACTGACAGTTGAGTCAACTTATTTTATGTTTAAAATTTAATTCTGTAAAGAATCTGTACTTCTCTTGATATCCTTTACGAGCACAATTGATAATATAACAAAATTTTGGCATCTTTGAGTATTTGGAGAGCCTAAATAACTCAAAAACAAACATTTTCATATAAATCCCTATCTAAATGCATTGAAGTTTGTCCTTCAACTTGGAATTTCATGTTGGGGTAGGTAAGTTATCAAAATGACCTATGAGACATTGTTGATTAAATTTTAATTTTTTTTTTTTAATTATTTATTTAATTATTTAACAATGTTTACGGGTAAAATAAAGAAAAAAACATTATTTAACAATCAATAGAGTTTTATTTTAAAAAAAAATGCACAGATATTTTTTTTATAATTAAAGGAATGTTGGTAACTCGCAAGACCGCCATTAACTTTTAACCTCTTAGGTTGAAGAGGTGGTGGTGGCGATGGTATCTTGAACGCGTAGGCTGCTTGATCCTCTTTCTCTCTCCTACGTCTGTTTGTCTGTCTGTCTAATGATGGCGAGTGACTGAGTGAGAGGCCCGCATACAACATCAGGGACACGCGACCCCCAGCATCAGCCAACCGTAGAGAAGCCGGCACGGGCTCTACACAATATGTGTGTGTGCTTGTGTACTATGTATACCCACACACATAAAATTTTTAAACATTGTATATGTTATTTGATATTTAATAATTAATGGTTAAAAAAAAGGAAGAATTTTGTTTGTTTCTCAAATAAACATTTGTTGTTGCATTAGGATTTGCGGTACATCCCAATGTTGGCTTACATTGGCCTCTCTATAGGGCGTGTTGGATAACCTATATCTCAAAAAAAAAAGTTTATAATTATTCTTAACAATTATTTAATTTTAATTATTAATTAAATTAAAAATTAAACAATTTTTTTTTTTTTTTTTTTTTTTTAAAAAACATTCACACTTTTTTCTCATTCACACTCACACTCACACACACATTCACGCTGTCTTTTCGGCAGCTCAGGCCATATAAGACATTTACGATAACCGTTATTTATGAATTTATATATATTAGGGTCCAGGCATTTTTAAATTAAACAATTAATTATATTTAAATAAAAATAAAATGTGACAATGTCAATTAAAGAATTTATATTTTTGTTTATAATCTTTTAATGGCGAAAGCTCGGGATTGGTAACCCCGTGTAGAACATCCCCCGGAAGTCATCAATATTATTCTAATATCTTTTTATAAACGATGTGATTTAATGTAATGTAAAATACTCGAAAGAAACTACAATGAAATTTTAGGATATTATTCTAATTAAATTACTTTAAAAAAATAAATAAATAAACTTTTAATCTCTTTTTGGACAGCTGAGGCGATAATTATTTGTTGATTAATACCGATGACAACCAGGAAACGTTCCACCCATCCGAGGTTCCGCCATGCTTGGCATTGCTTAACCTCAACGATCTTATTGACTGTTGCTCTTCTTCTCAGCCCTTTAAAAAGTTTCATCAGCTAATTAATTAGGCTATTATATAAAATTAAATCTCTCAAATGAAAAATAATAAAAATTGTTATATAATTAAAATATTTATTTTTTTATAATTAGCAACAAATTTATTTCAAGAGGAGAAATAATATTTTTCAATCGTTTGAGGAGGAAGTTTTTATTTTGATGAATATAAAATTGTCAGGGTCACTTAAGTGCCTCAGGCTCTCTGAATAGAGTGTTTTCAAAATTTGAAATTTAAATCCGCTAACTGTGAAAATATTATATTAATATATGATAAAGAAGATAAAAATTAATTAAAAACATATCACCTAGTGTTTTTTTAATTCACTTTACTATTTATAATTTTCCTAATTTAATTTTAATTTAAGGCTTTTTTTAAACAGTAAAAAAGCTGAAGATAACAAAAATAAATATTGTTAGAAATCAAGATAACGTTTCGGACCTTGGCGACGAGGATTAACTTAGGTATTTTATCATTTTTTCTTTTTCTTTTCCAAATGCCTAATAAAGAAGTTAACATTGAAGCGGCCAAATGGTCTATTGAGCCATATGATGATTCCAAATCAAATTGGAAGACGTTTGGAGAAAGGGATTTCATTATATATTATATATTATTATATAGTATAATAAGTAATATAAGTATTATTATATTATTATATAGTATATATTATATAGTATATATTATTATATAGTGTCAAAGAAGATTTTTTTTTTTTTTTTTTTTTTTTTTTATTTGGCTTTTGGCCTAAGCCATTTAGCCAGTTACAAAACTTAGAAAATTCTATAATAATAAATAAATACAATATTAAATTTCACACATACATATAAAATTGTTCACAGTTTTAAACCAGTTGATATCAAAAATTCACTAAAAAGGTTTAACAATCCTCTCTCACTTTCTAACAATACTAGTAGACTTTTAAAATTTATTGGTAAAACATTCATATCACTCAATAATAATAACAATCTATCTGTCCACTCTACGTTCCTAGGGCATTCAAAAATAATATGGTCCATATCACCAACACTTGCACCGCATTCACAAGTTGGAGACTCCAACACACCGATCCTGCAAAGATGTGATGGCGTACAAGAGTGACCACACCTGAGCCTATTTAAAGTCGTTATTAGCCTCCTCGGTAACTTAATCCGGTAAAACCAAGGTTTAAAAGATACCTTTGGTTTTATATCGTAAAGATATCTTCCTTTAATTGATGTTGACCAACGAGACTGCCACCTCTTTTTACATTCTTCTTTTGCAAGAGGAACAATATCACTCCAAGGAACTGTTAATAGCTCTTTTATACCATCATTTACAGCATCCTTTGCGGCTTCATCTGCCATCACATTTCCTCTTATATTTTCATGAGATGGTATCCAAACAAGGGTAACGATTTGCCCATATTCCTTTAATTCAAATATCAACCTCACGTCAAAGAAGATAAAAAGGTTTTAATTTTATTGAACGTAGGCCTAATTGGTGAACATGCATAAGAGAGAGAATTTGTGAACCTAATGCACCTGAAAGTAAGACTTTTAAAAACTCATTTTGAGCCAGAACATGTTCTATTCGAAAGGGTTCGTTTTCAAAACAGACTCCAAGCTGAAGGAGGAGTCTTGAAAGAATTTTGCAGCTGAATTTAAAAAAAAATGAGCCGTTTTTGTAAATTCCCTGCCGATTGAATTCATGCTTTATGTACTCATCAATTTGTAAATGGAATTCTGAATTGAGGTTGAAATTATTGGAACAAAAATTGATTTCGCTGTATCTTTTGAAATTAATCGCAACGCTCTCAAGAATTTTGAATATTATGTAATGTATGTAAGCATTAGATGCTAATTATGAAATGAATGATAGAAATTTTATATAAATATTTTCTTTTATTTAACGCCCAAAATAATACAAATATTATCAATATTCTAATTATTATTAAATTTTATAATTATTTTATTTATTTATATTTTTACATTACATTTTTCTATTATAAATTTAATTCAGAACATTAGAAGTCGATCAAGGTCATAAGCCCCCCTCCCCGCAACTCAAAGGAGGAGGGACAAGCGGTTGCGCACCCCTCTGAGTGAATTCAAGCGACGCCACAGACAGACAGGAGACGCAATTCAACCCTTTAACATTCAACATCTCGTATAAATTGTGCACCTAAAAACAAATAATTACTTATTAACGATCATTAAAAAAACATCAAGATAAACTTCAAATCAAATTACTCACCTAAGAAATACCTGGCCGCATCGTCGTGATACCTGGCGTCCCCACATACGAGCGGCAATCACCTTCTGGACTCCAGGATACAGATCCCAGTGTCCACACAAATCTTCTTCCAACGGTACCAACAAGATAAGTGCCAACCCTTTTATCCCCATTATCATCGCTAGCCATTTGTGAAGTGATATTCTTTTAATTAAATAATTTTCATCAAAAAAGCGCTTAACTTTAACTTTAAATTACTTATTTCTTACTTAAAAATCGAGCTCGTATAATTACTTTCAATTTATTTTTAAGATTAATTATAATATTTCAATTAAATAATTCTATTACATAATCTCTTAATTACTCTAATTAATTAATTAATTCATAATCAATGCGAAGCAGATAAAAATACTCTACCACAACAATAAAGATATATTTGAATACTTGTAAACAAACAATTACCTTTTCCTTCATTAAACTTCCTAATTTTTAAACTCATCTCGTTTTATTTATTTCATTCCCAAATGAATATCTCTAAGAATGTTATAAAGGTTGTGTATGAATAAATAAATACACACACGCACCCCCAACCAATATAACATAATAATTAATGTCAACAAAGCAAGCCAAATTTTAAATAATAAGAAATGCGGATTTTCAACTCATTCTGATACGGAGTGCCATTATGTTTTTTTGCGGTAAAAAGGGCCACTTTGCTTCGGTCTGTTTCAGGAGCGACGTCTGAACGTACTTAAAAAAAAAACTAGACTATTATTTCAATATAAGAAATTTTTGAATTTGGTTTCTTTTTTGTAATGAATTAAATTCATATGAGATTATTGGGACATCGAGCTATAATTTTTTTAATGACTTATTAAAAAATTATCGTAATTAATTTTTTTGTTATCAAGCAAATACAAAAAAACAATCTGTCCCAATAATCTTTAATTTTTTTTTTAAATTTAAATATGAATTTATTGTTATTATTAATCACATATTAATTAAGAAATTTTTAAAATAAGCCTGTTTGATGATTTATTTAAAAATCAACTGTTAAATTAGTTCAGCATTCTTGCAATAGATGGCAGGCTAGTCTAACAGCCGATCCCCTAATAGCCTATATTTATATATTTTTATGCTTTTATAAAAGATACATAATATATAATAACATTTATAAAGTATTTATTGTTAAAAGATCAATGAAAATCACTTAAATGCATTAAATATTATTAGCTACCATTCTGACATCTCTTGGCAAATTTTTGAATTACTTGATTTTTTGGGGATACTTTTAATGACACACAACGCCATCTTAGCGGGAAAAACATGCGTAACACCTTCGCTCCCGTTCCGCCTTAAGAAAACTGAATCAGCTGGAGCCAATAGCCTAGAGAAGAAAATCTTTCGTAATTATAAATGCCAAGAGATGAATGTTGCAGATATTGCAATGTCGAAGTCCAAGTCAGATTTTTTTTTTTAGAAAAGTTTATTTTGTAGTAGCTACCACCTAAATAAAGGAATTATTTTCCCACGATGTTAGTTTAATTGGCCTTAGAATGCAATGTGGGCTGTCAGATATCGATGAATGAGAGGAGAGAGCTGAGAACGAGAAGAGGGGCGCTCTCTCTCTCTCTCTCTCTCTCTCTCTCTCTTTTTCAAAATTATTTTGCTTCAATTGATTTTCATTTTCTCTCTCTTTAAAATAAAAAGTTGTCAGTTAAGTTGTAATTAAACCAATGTGGGACACAAATCGCTCAACTTCAATTTAAGGGATGGTCAAAGGAAACAAAAAAAAAACAAAAAATAAATAAATAGATTCAATTATTTTTATATTAAATAAAAGAGTATAAAAAATCACAACTTAATTTAATATTTTTTTTGTCAGTCTTCAGCAGCCATTTTCTTCTTTCAACTAAAAAGAAAACAAATTATTAGAAATTAACTCAAAAATCCCTCCGTTTATTTATCCGAGACACACACTCACATCATGGCCGTAGCCATCTACCGGCACTCCGGGAAGTTATATCTACACTGTTGAAAATTTTCAAGAAAACTTCCTATACAAGTATAGGAACTCTGTTTCATAAACTGTTTATGAATATATATGAGAAAGTTCAATTTGTTGCCAACCTAACAAATTTCTTGTATATTTTAAGGATTAATTATTTTGGTAAAATTGTTAATTTTAATTTTTATAGCTATTTAGTTGAATTACTTTATAAAAATTATTTAATTAGTATGACTTCATAAATATTTAAATAGTTTAGAGCGCGAATTTCAAACCAGAATTTAATAAATTTAGATTTGTGAAATAAATTTTAAAAGAATAATTTCAAGTTTCCTTAAAATAATAAAAATTCCTTGAGGTAGTCGAGTTATTTGAGAACGTTTAGACCAGTGATTCTCAACTTGTCGCGCAGTGCACTTTTAACGATTTCAAAATTTGGCGGCACACAAAGAAAAAGATAAGTTTAAAAGTTGGTAATTTGTTCATAAACTTTTATATTAATTTTATTTCATATCCTGGGTATATTAATATTAAACCACGAAAGTATATGAAAAATGATTGAAAATTCATATTTCTTTTTTTTTACAGTGTATCTACTATCTCTATCAGCCAAAAGTATCCATTGGCTAGGGAGCTTAGAGATGTATTAAGGACTAGCATTTTTTTAACTCTAATTGTTTTTGAATTGCTTTTTAACACTCATTTGTTTATTTTAAATTTTAACGTCTGTTTTTAGAGAATAGACGGGCGATTTGCGAGAAAAAATAAAAATAAAAATATAAATGAAAGCGTGAAAAGCGTTTTATGTTGCCGTACTAGTCTGAGTCACGTGACAAACTTATGTTTAAATATGGTGGATTGACATTTTCGTGAATTTCATGTTAAAATATTTTGATTTTATTTTTAACGTTTTTAAATCTTACCTATATTTAATTTAGAAATTTGGAAGTCCATAAACGGTGGCTGGCGCTCTTGGAGCAGGAGCTGGGGCTGGGGCAGAATAAACTTGTGGAGGGGGAGCAGGAGCTGTGTATACTGGAGGTGGAGGTGCTGGGGCCGAATATACGGGAGGAGGTGGAGGTGGTGGTGGAGCAGGTACTGGAGGTGGGGCATATACTGGAGGAGGTGCAGGAGGGGAATATACTGGGGGTGAAGGTGGAGGTGGTGGAGGAGGAGGAGGTGGGGGGGTGGTGGTGGTGGTGGAGGAGGTGGGGGTGGCGGTGCTGAGTAGACAGGCGCTGGTGCAGGTAAGCCAATTACCGGTCCTGGTGCTGGTGCCGTGTAAACGGGTGCAGGAGGCGCATATTGTGCTATCGCCAAACTCACTAGACTCGCTATAAGTATGAACTGAAAAAAAAAAGATCATTTGAAATAAATAGGGATGGGGTCTAAATGGCCTTAGTTGCCGAAAAAGACCTTAAACAAATTTAAAAAAAAAATTATAAATTATTTATAATTTTTCCCCTTTTTTCCAATACTTTAATAATTTATTCTATATGTCTGTCCGTCCGTCTGTCACGCTCTGTTTGACAAACTTCCCGTTGGAACTTTTGAACGAAATTTTGCTGTCTTATAGAGGACGTTATGGAGAGTCCAGAAAAAATATTCAAGTTCCGAAATTCCTATAACTTTTTGAGTTATTAATTCTTAAAATTTCGATTTTTCCCATAAGAAATGTATAGAGAAATATTTATGTATTCTTTGCATTTGTGTATTCCATGAATGCAAACAAATAAGCTCAAGCAGGCACTGGTTTTTCTTAAATATGGAGAAATAATCTCTTTTAACCTCTTAATTTGTTTATATTCATCAGAATGTAAACAAATGTGGCCATTTTTTTCTTAAATATGAAGAAATAACCATTATTAAAATGTTTAATGTCAAGAAAATCCACACCCTTTGAATTTACTACTGTAAATTAGTTCCCGAAAGTACGGTGGCGCCGATATGACGTATCGCACTAGATTATTTGATTTTTTTTTTTTCAATTGTTTCTAAATCGATTAAAAAGCAGTTTTCGGCACAAAATCTGACGTAGAATGCGATGGTTATAGTAAAAACGTGATACTTTTGGGGCCTCATTGTTAAAAATCGTTTAAAGATTTCAATTGTTAATAACAATGTGAAATCTTTAATAAATTTTGGTGGAAAGCTCACTCTTTTAGCTATAAAATGGTAAAAAAGTTTTTTTTCAAGCTCAAATAGAACCGGAGTTATGAATTTTTAAAAGTGAGTCTCTAAGCCAAAAATCACCAAATTCTCAAATTTTCGACCCTCTCTATTTTCCAAAATAATAAAGAAAAAAGAAAATACTCGAATACGGGTCCCTTCTGGATTCGAACACGAATCTAGAAGGTGCCCTCTAGTTAATGTTAGGCTAATATATGACTAGAAAGCAAAGAAAGAGTTTTAGCGTGTGCTTACCTTGAACATGGCTCCTGAGCTATTTAGCCACACTCCAGAGCAGAGCAAAGGGGATTTGATAGAACGACAGACGATCCTGACAGCTTATATACCTCGTCTTGCCTCTTGACTTTCACTCTTTGATCGAAAAGGCTTATTATTATCAGCAAATTTGTTATTCCCTTTGCTGGTGCCGGTCGCGAATCAAAACATTTCAACTTTCTTATTTTTATAACATTCAGGGTCGGAATTAGGATTAGATAGGGAGGGGGAGGCGACTTGTCTTATTATAATTGTAAAATTTTATTTAATAAATAATAAATCTTATCTTAGGGGGGGGGGGGGGTTCAGGAGCGACGTCTAAACGCACTTTAAATTATTCTAAGGAATTTTTCAATGCGGTTTTTTTTTAAATGAATTAAAATCATAAGAGATTATTGGGACATCGAGCTATAATCTTTTTAATGACTTATTAAAAAATTATCGTAATTAATTTTTTTGTTATCAAGCAAATACAAAAAAACAATCTGTCCCAATAATCTTTAATTTTTTTTAAATTTAAAAATGAATTTATTGTTATTATTAATCACATATTAATTAAGAAATTTTTAAAATAAGCTTAGATGATTTAATTAAAAATCAACTGTCAAATTAGTTCAGCATTCTTGCAATAGATGGCAGGCTAGTCTAACAGCCGATCCCCTTTTGGCCTTAGGGCCTATGACTTAAAATAAAAGCGTGGGGCGCTCATTGATAGCTTAATGAATTGTCTATAGTCTTGGAATCTCTTCGAAGCGCCCCACGCTTTTGCAAATCCGGATAAGCAAGACTCTACTGTAAATATAAAAGAACAGAGTCCGGGGCACTTGCCCCATTTGCTCGGCCTCGCGGCCTTGGGTGTAAAGCACACAAAGGGAGGCTTTTGGTCCACACAAGCATCAAAATAAATCTCACATTTATTTAAATTAACCATTTAATCCATCACGAGATAATAACATTTCATTTTGTGAAGTTAGTAACTTAATAAATAAATAAATCATTTAAAAAAGAATAAACAAGAGTTGTGTTTCTAATTTCACCCCTTCGAACGCCAGCTTATCCGAGGGATGGCTAGTTAAGTTAATGAGAACGAAGAAATACTTTAGACTAAAAGCCGAGCCATGGACTCCAGACTCCGTTAAGGTATTTGGGATTAGCCAACGGGTCGGGTTCTTTGCTCTGAAATGGTACAGCCACAGACTCCCAATAGCTGAGATCTTCAAGGAGTTCATTTAATTTCGATGGATTCTCCAACGCAAGATTATTCGTCTCGCATGGGTCAGTGAAGATATTGAAGAGAAATAACGTCGAGTTTGTATCTGGCGGAGTCTGTAAACAAACAAATAATTAAATGTAGAAAAACAATTTTTGTTTCTTTTTATTAACAATTCCCATGGCTTTTGTGTGTGAATTCGATTGTGGGGGTGTTGTTAAGGGGCTACGGGAGTGAAGGTGTTACGCATGTTTTTCCCGCTAAGATGGCGTTGTGTGTGTCATTAAAAGTATGCCCAAATATCAAGTAATTCGAAAATTTGCCGAGATGTCAGAATGGTAGCTAATAATATTTAATGCATTTGGTTGATTTTCATTGATCTTTTAACAATAAATACTTTATAAATGTTATTATTAGAGCCCGGATTTTTATGCAGCAAAAACCGCTAAATATGCCATATAATATGCAGTAAAAGTATTAAAATATGCAGCAAAATATGCAATATATTTATGGCAAAAATATTAAGTAAATGGCTTCAAATCATGATTTCTACTGATGTAAAACTAATGGTGTTTTATTTTTGGAAGGAAATAATTAAGAAAAAAAAAAAAAAATTGGTCTCACGATAAAAACTAAATTTAATTAAAAAAAAAAAAAAAAAAAAAACAGCGAAATTTTTGAATCCTGTTTTGGCATTTTTTTCTTTAATTAATTTGACTTTGAACTATGGAACACGACTAAGGGCGAATCCAGAGGTGTTTCTCGGGGGGGGGGGGGGGGAATCTGGTGTGACTCGTCGCACCTTCATTTCGGTAATTTAAAGGCGCATTCTGTACTTTTTTGCTAGAATATAAATACAAATCAAATTTTTAAGTACTAATTTTGAAAATTTTACATTAAAAATAAATTTTTTTTTTTCAAAAAAAAAAGTATTTTTTTTCAAGTCTCGGGGTGGTGGTGGGGGATAATTTCCCCCTTTACCCCCCCCATGTACCGCCCTTGAACACAACTGACGATATTCATCCAACGAAAATTCTAGCAAAACTAAATTTATTTCTTAAAAGAGGATATAAAGAATAAAAAATATATAGTTATTTATTTTTTACAATGTAATAAAGGATTTAAATTTTTTTTTTATTTTTTTTTAGAAAAAAAAATAAAAAAATAAAAATAAAATGAAACTTTTACTGAAAAAAAATTTAAAATAACCAAAAAAGTCTTAAATATGCAACTTTATGCAATATTGACAAAATATGCAAAAATATGCAATATAGAATTTGAACCCTAGCTCCAAGGGGGCATGATTCGGATAGAAAATTGGTTTTCAGTGACGTACCTATTAGCAAATAGAATATGCAATTGCATAGGAATCCGGGCTCTAGTTATTATATATTATGTATCTTTTATAAAAGCATAAAAATATATAAATATAGGCCAAAAGGGGATCAGCTGTTAGACTAGCCTGACATCTATTGCAAGATGAGAATTTCTTAATTAATATGTGATTAATAATAACAATAAATTCATTTTTAAATTTAAAAAAAAATTAAAGATTATTGGGACAGATTGTTTTTTTTTTGTATTTACTTGATAACAAAAAAATTAATTACGATAATTTTTTAATAAGTCATTAAACAAATTATAACTCGATGTCCCAATAATCTCTTATGAATTTAATTCATTTAAAAAAAAAACCGCATTGAAAGATTCCTTATAATAATTTAAAGTACGTTTAGACGTCGCTCCTGAACCTCCTTAACGCCGCTGTCTATATATCCCTCAATGGCGAATAACAACAAAAAATATCCTTTAAATTTTGTAACTTTAATTAATTATACAAAGAAAATCAACTTGCTAATTTTAATAATCGAATGTAGACGTTTGTTTGTTTTTTCTTCTCTCTTTTCAAGGTCGGGGATCGTCCACAGATCACCTAACGCATTAGGTCAAATGATTTTCGCAACAGGGAAAAACGGGGCGGGGTAGTTAGTTCTATGATGTAGTGACTAAATATTTGTAGGGGGGTTTGTTTATATGTGATTAACTGTGACGGGGGGGGACTAGAAACAAAAAAAGGCGTTACGTAATATGTGGACGACCTCTGGTTAAAGAAATCTGCCACCAGAGGCAGCACTTGTCAAGAGCGCCTGGGAGTTATGCTAACGGCTTTACAAAAAAGATCATTGGCATGCCTAATCCATAGGGATTCGGTGAGAACGCTCGTGCTATTAGATAACCTCTGCCCTCCCTCCAGTGGCGTAGCGACCGAGGAGCGAGTGGAGCGGCGGCTCCAGGGCGGAGGGCAGGGTGGGGGCGCCGGGCACATATAATAAATAATACTTTTTATTTAATTTTTTGTCTATATTTTGATCCTATTGTAGAACAAAAAATTATTTGGATCCTTTAATCAATTAATTTTTGCTCTGTTGTTTTTTGATAGAAATCTATGCATTTTTTTATTTAAAATGACAAACGTTAGGAGGCCAAAGATAAATAAATATACAGTATTATCCCGTTTTATTCAAATTTAATTTTAAAAGTAGACAAAATAAAATAAAAATATTGTTTTGTTGACTAAATATGATTTTTTTTAATTTTAATATTGGCCTAATAAATTAGAAAAGCATTGAATTATTTAGTAGATATTGTGGTTAAATTTTGGTATTATACACAGATTATATGGACCCAGTTATTCAATGGTGTGTCAAAGACCAAAAAAATTCAAAAATGAGTTAAGCACGGAATATTGTTTCAAATGCTTTAATTAATAGTATTTTTTATGAAATATGTCGTAAAAAAATTTATATTTAATGTTACTTGCACAATTGACAAGAAAAATTATATATAATCCAATATAAACAAAAAACTTTTGTTGATTTTCTCAAAACTCGATGTTTGGTCTTTGACACATCTTTGCATAACAGGGTCCATCAGGGGCGCCGGAACGAATTTGAATCAGGGGGGGCAAAATTTTTTTTTAGAAAATTAAAATAATTTAATTGAAATACTCAAACTAGTAGATTTATTCTTGGACAGTAGAAGGTGTTAATTCAATGAAGACAAAACAATTTTTCAAAAATTATTTTGATTTATTTTTCAGAGCATTATGGCTTGGCTGACAAGGCTGACAAGCATGCGCAATTAGACTTGTTTCGGCAACAACACTGCCATCTTCAGAGCCATGAACTAGTTTGAGTATTTCAATTGTTAATTTACTGGACTAAACTAAAAGTTTCGTTTAAAATTAATAATTTAATATGTTCAAATAGTATAAAACAAAAACAAATCCACTATAAAACTTTAAAAATTTTAAATAAAATCACAATTTTAATAAAATTAAAATTTTAAAAAAATTTGCCAGTGATTTTATCAAAAATTTTTGGAAAAAATTTGAAAAAAATGAATTTCTTACTCCTTTAATTTTTTACTTTCTCTCACCTCTATATATATGTTAATATATAGAGAGAGAAAGTATTGGATTTATGTCAAAAATTCCATGTCGAGATTTTGATGGATCTTCACGTTTTGAGGTCCCCTGAATCCAAAAAAGTGGTTTTCGCGACATGGTCTGTCTGTGGGTGGGTGGGTGGGTGTGTGTGTGTGTGTGTGTCTGTCTGTGAACAAAATATCTCAAGAACGAAAAGAGCTAGGAGGTTGAAATTTTATATTTAAGTTAGGCACCCCCATGGGACGTGACACGAAGCTTTTGAACAAAATCGACCAAAGAGTACTAGTACTTTACTGATTCACTTTTTCAGTTTTTTTCGATTTTCTCAAAATTTGCTCCAACGATTTTTTTTTAAATTCAAAAATCAATTATTTTTTAGATTCTCAATAAAATGTATATTCTCATTTTGTGATTGAAATCTTCTGAAGACCACTTTACTCTTGTATTTCATAGGGAAGATAGGAGAAATGGTTGTCATGGTAACAAAATATAAATATTTTCCCATCCTTATAAATTTTACATCTTGAAAATCGAATGAACCGTACTGTCGGAAACTAAATACATGTCGACACAAAAAATCTGGTGTGACAAGCACAGAACACAACTTTCGATTACCGAAGGTAAGAGAAAGTTGTGTGCTGTGCGCCAGTCACACCAGATTTTTTAATTTAGATTTTATTTTTAAAAAGTAAAAATATATCATTTTTAAAAATAAATGAAATAAAAGAAGACATATTGCCCCCCTCTGCCCCCCCCCCCCTGTAGGATGCCAGGGGGGGCAAGGGTACATTGCAAGGGTACATTGCCCCCCCCCCAGTTCCGGCGCCTATGGGGTCCATATATGCTGAGCCTTCAGATGAAGATGAAGAAATCTGAGGAATTTTTTATATGAAAAATTTTTTTAATCATTTTAGTAATTTGAGAGGGGTCAAACGTTTTTTACCGTGGTAGGGTGGGGTGTCGGTTACCGATTGATGGGAGTGTTCGAGGGGGAGGGGGGCGCCAGCAGTTGAGTCGCTCCATGGCGCCAAAATCCTTGCTACGCCACTGCCTCCCTCCTTCTCGTTATACCTCTATTGTATCGAAATTATGAACTTGTGGCTTAAATATGACCATTGCCGGTGGGAAATTAAAAAATTTACATTATAAAAGGATTCGAAAAAAGTAAAAAAAAGTTTTTGGAGCATTTCTTTCTCTCTTTCTTTACTTAAAATATTTTTAAAAAGTTTTATAATCTTAGGTACTTCCGGCAAAAGTTGACGCAGATCTACAATCTGAGTGTAAGAATTATAGGGCCTATACTATATTTCATCGATCTCGCTTCTTCCATTGAGAGACAGAAAGAGAAATTTGCAAATTTTCTATAGATGGCTTATCGGAAAAACTTGATTAAAAATTGGGATAGAAGTTCATTTAAAATTTTGAAATAAGTTAATTTTTTACAAATAAAAAGATGGAATTAATAAAAAAAATCTGGTGTGACTGGCGCACAGCACACAACTTTCTCTTACCCTTCGGTAAGAGAAAGTTGTGCACCGTGCTGGTCACACCAGATTTTTTGTGTCGAGATATATTTAGTTTCCGATAGCACCTTAGTTTCAAACTTGCATTTTAAATGTTGACTGCTTCAAATAAACTATGGTTATTTTTCAAAATTTTAATCTCATATTTGGACATTTTATACACAATATAGAATCGTAAATAAATACAAAATTTCATAAGAATGGGAAAAAAAAATTTTAAATGCCTAAAAAGTTCTAAAGGGGACCCCCTTTTGAATCGAAATTAACATACAAATCCCTATAGGAAATTAACATTAGGCCTATGCGAAGATAAGGTGGAAAGGGAATTTAAAAAGAGTAGAGAGAGACGATAATGTTTGCAAGTGAGAGAGAGACATATATGTTTTCTTTGAAACAATTAAAGACACAAATAAATTTAAAAAAATGGGAATTTAAATAATAATTGATTTTTAATCTAATAAAAAGAAAAAGATTTAAATTCCGTTACCATGGCAACCATTTCTATCTTTCCTATGAAGAACAAGAGTAAAGTGGTCTTCAGAAGATTTCAACGGCAAAATGAGAATATACATTTTAAAGAGCATCTAAAAAATAATTGATTTATGAATTTTAAAAAAAATCCTTGGAGGGAATTTTGAGAAAATCGAAAAAAACTGAAAAAGTACATCAGTAAAGTACTAGTACTTTTTGGCCGATTTTGTTCAAAAGCTTATTTTGAGATTCTTCAAAGGTACCTAAGTTAAATATAAAATTTCAATCCGGTAGCTCAATTCCTTCATGCTAAAAAAATGGTTCCACACATACAGACACACACACACACACACAGACCAATTTGCGGGACCCACTTTTTTGGACTCAGGGGACCTCAAAACATGTATATCCATCAAAATCTCGACATCGAATTTTTGACATGATCGCAATACTTTCTCTCCTATATATTTCATATATAGGCTAAGAGAAAGTAAAAAAGTTGATATTCTATTAATTTGAGATCAAATTTATTTGATAAAAAAGGCTATGCGATCTTTCAAGGATTTTAATTGTGCAAACCTCTTGATGCTCGATTGAATTTGAATCATGCACAAGCAAAACTCTCCGCCATTTAGACGTCTTGACATTTGATATTTATTTAAATATTAAATATATTATGTTTCTATTTAAAGCAAGTGAGTATTTTTTGTTATCTTCGAATAAATAACCTTCCGAGTTTGACATTTTTAGGTTAATTTTTGGCATAAGAATTTGCTTGCACAAGCCGAAGGGAATTTGTGCATGCTGGTACGTGCAAAAAGATTGCACATGCATGCTTGTCAAGTGTGTAGCCACCTTAAGAAAGGTAGGCGCTCTTATTTAGGCTAATAAAGAGAGTGGATAAAGAAAGAAACCGTAAAAAGTTTACTAGCATAGCTAGGAATTTGTGAAAACCCGGCGAACAAAATTTTCGATTTATGGCCTCCTCGATCCCCGGATTGAATCCCAGGGAGTATTTACTATCAAGCGTATTTCCGTCTATATTATTGTAACTTTTCAGTTTTTACCTGTGTGCAGGTGATATTTAACCTCGCTGCCATCTTCACGACCTCTTCTTCAGTTAAAGGTTTGGCCCCAACAGAGATAAACGCCTGAGACGCAAGACTCGAAATTATTGATGACGTATTAAGTGCCTCCTCCCGTCCAATTGGTCCATAATAACTAAAAATAAATTATTTTTTTCTTTTTTGTTGTTTTAATTAATAAAGCAGCCTATTTACCCGTCAAAGTCGTTTCCTAAATTGCCGACCATCAATTTCCATCCATTCTTTAGATAAGCAGATGTGTTTGATTGCTGATCGACATTCAGGACTGTTTCTGTTCTCGGACCAGGTCGATCATCTCTTATAAATTCCCATTGATTGACTCCATCAATTTGTCCCAAATATTTGGCATCTCCTCCTATAAAGAAGAAAATACATATGTTAAAAATCTTTCTTTATTTCTGGGATTAAATAATTAAATAAATAGCTAAATATTTTTCGAGATCTATTATTTGAATAAGATAATAGTATTCAAAATACCTCGATTCGGACTTTAACTGAGTCATAGATATATTTAACAAGACATGTGAGTTTTTTTTATTGATGAGGCCAAACATCCCATGGCCCCCGGGAATCGAACCCAGGATCTCCGCCTTCGTTACGAGTTAGTAACTTGCGCGACTAACTGCATATAAGGGGAAGTGAGTTTTATTGGTGCAGGTCGAGGGTCCGGTGGCCTGGTGCAATGGATAGCACGCCTATGCCCCGGAAAGGCGGAGATCCTGGGTTCGATTCCCGGGGGCCATGGGATGTTTGGCCTCATCAATAAAAAAAACACTCACATGTCTTGTTAAATTAAATAAATGTTGAAATAAGAAATGGAAAAGGGCTTGTTTAGACACTACAGTAACGAAACTGTAAAGGATCTATAGCAAAGTTGGCAGTATTGGCGAGTTTTTTACTCAGTTTTTTACACGGAAAACTGACAGGGAAAAAACTATGACTAACCCCTGAAAAAAAGGATCAAAGCTTATATTTCATATTTTTTAATGTTTTAGAGCATTGACGCTGTTGTTTTCTTTTTATTTAGTTAATAATATAATCAATAAAATAATTAAAAAATGAAATTCAAAAATTAAATATGGTAACCTAACCTCCAACTGTCATTTCATTTGTGAGTATATTTATTATTTTCTTTAATTAATTAATCTCAGATAATTAAATTCAGTTTGCTTTTATTTTTTTAGGTCTCTGATAAGGAAGAAAACATAAGGAAAATTAATTTTAGAATATATATGGCTTGAAAAGTGGAATCTGGCAAAATTCATTCCTACTATATGAATCCTCAGAGATTTAAAAAAAATTCAAAAGTAATGCTTTTTGGTTTCTATAATACAAAAAAGAAAAAACTATACTAATGTATTTAATTTTATCTTATTATCTTATCTCTTATCTTATTTTGATCTTTCAAGAAGCATTTTTATATGGTTAACAGGTGCGTATTTATGGAGGGGGGGGGCCGAGGGGGCCCGAGCCCCCCCCCCCGAAATTTCCCAAACACATATACATATATAGGGATATACAGACATCAGCGCAACAAATTTTTCCGCAGGATGGACAACTTTGGTTCCGCAATAGAAAAAATGGTCCGCAAATAAAAAAAAAAAAAATATATAAAAAAAAAAAAAATTTTTCAAAAAATTTTTCCCCCCCCCCCCCCCCCCAAAAAAATTTTTATATACCCCCCTGAGGGTAAAAAAGAAAAAAAAAAAAAATTTTAAATAAAAATTTTTAAAAGCATCCTATTTTTGAATATAATATATATTTTTTTCAAATTTCAAATTTACAATAAGGCATTTGCGAGTTTAGTACTTTTTACAACTTTTTCAGGGAAAATACTCCCCCATTTCCCTTTATTAGCCTAAAAGAGGTGTCGGTAAGCCAATTTGATCGAGATATATGCCGAAATAACGAAAATTTTGAAGAAATACGAAGGCCACATTAAGCATTAAAAATGTATTTTTACTTACTTTTTTGAGTTTTTCTTTCACCATTGTTTATTTATTTATTTATTTATTTATTTGGAATAAACACTCTCTTATAGATTTAAATTAATTGTAATAAAATCTTGCGCCTGACCTATTCTGATTGAGATAACTAGAGAAATTAATTAAATAGAGTTGAAAAAAAGATTAATAATTTTAATGATAATTGTTTATTTATTTATTTTTTTTTTTAATAATGAACGATAAGGGAGCTAACTTCATGATAAAAAGTTGTAAAACGTACTAAACTCGCAAATGCCCTATTCTATATATATATTATCCAAAAAAAAAAAATTAAATACCAGCTGCTGTGAATAGAGTAGGCAACCAATCAGATATATGAAATAACGAGTCATAAATTCTCCCCGGATTTTTCAAATCAGCTGACCAAAGAGCCGCATTGCCTCGAATTCCACCCTCAAAGAGAGTAAATTTTTGCTAAAAAGAAAAAATTCTCATTATTTTGTTGTTGTTGATTTGTCATAAAAAATAAAATAAATTCTTACGCCTCTCAAGGGCCAATTGCTCGCCCTATTAGGGCTCCCTGGGCTGTCAGGATTGCCGCCATTGTCGGAGAAAAATAAAATGATCGTGCTTTCTAAAAGGCCGTTCTTTTTTAAGGCATCAATCACTTGGCCAACTGAATTGTCCAATTCAGTTACCATCCCTGAAAAAAATAAAAATAATAAGCATGAAAGCAAAAACAAAAACAAAAGTATGCAGTCAATGGGTCGTTTTGATAACTTACCTACCCCAACATTAAAATAGCCTCCCTATGGGGAAATACATGGTGTTTGTCCTTCAGCTATTTTAATGCTATTTTTGTTGGGGTAGGTAAGTTATCAAAACAACCCATAGAAAAGAAAACTGGCAACCGTTGGCTCTAGTTGAAACATAAGTAAATTAAAACTAAAAACCAAATCAAACAACAAGTAGGAATAAAAGTTAGTCAGGCTGTCGGTCTGTCCGTCTGTCACGCTCTATTTAGACAACTTCCCGGTGGAATTTTGAAACGAAATTTTTTGTTTTTAAAGGGAACCTTCTAGGGATTACAGGAAAATTATTTTCATTCCGAAATTCCTATAACTTTTTGAGTTATTAGTTCCTAAAGTTACGATTTCTCCCATAGGAAATGTATAGAGAAATATTTATGTATTCTTTGTATTTATGTATTCTATGGATGTAAACAAATCCTCAAGCAGGCACTGGATTGGAATAGTAATAATAATTTTTTTTTTTTCATAATTAAGAAGAAAAGGCGCGCCCTCGGGGCTTGGTGTAGGAGTTAGCGTGCTAACCTCGTATACCAAACATCGCGGGTTCGGACCCCAGGCAGTCCGATGATTTTATTTAGGCCATTTGGATACCAAATGGCTTAAATAAGAATGCCTGGACCCCAATATAGACAAATTCATAAATAACGGTTATCGTCAAAGTCTTATATGGCCTAAGTTGCCGAAAAGACTGAGTGAATGTGGGAGTGAGAATAAGGAAAAAGTGCGAATGTTTAAAAAAAAAGCGCCCTCGGGCTTGGCGTAGGGATTAGCGTGCTGGGTTTCTAAATCAAGGCTCTTCTATATTTGAACAGTGAAGTTTTTGAATTCCCAAGATTTTTTAGACGATAGGAGTTCCTATATTGATCTAATTATAGAGAATTTCCTGCTAATAAAATACCTGATTGAAGCTTGCTGACTTTATCATTTCCTAGTGCATCTTCAAATAAATGGTCTTTTTTATGTTTTCATTTTTACAGCAATGAATTTATTTACCATATGATGTTGCATATTACTTGTATATTTTAGCAGTTTTTATTGCATAAAAATTCGGCCTCTATTATAATATAAGGGGGAAGTATTATGAACCCAAAAATAAGTTTTGGTAAATTTCTAATCCTCAGAAGGCCTAAAACTAGAAGTGAATTGAACCACAGAGAGCGGGGGCAATTTATTATCGCGAAGCACCGTCTCTTAGCTTCCTCTGGACCAAATCTTTTGAAACTCAGCCATAATAATTAGATCGATAGCCTCTAGAGCTGGAGCAAATTTCATGACAATCCGTTCATTCGTAAAAAATTATTCAAAATTTCAAAACTTTTATAAAAAAATATGCAAAACTTTCGCGCCTGCTTTTATTTGTATTAAAAACACACAAAGGGAAAGCATTAATTTGTACTAATTCGTATTATCAAAGAATAATTAATAATTATTAAGTGCAAATGGTTATTTAAATATTCATTCAGCACCTGGACGACGATCTCACAATTGTCATAGACGTGCAATTCACGTGATCGCTTATTAATTAAATACTTAGACTGCTGCTTATAACTTCGGTAAATAATATAATAAAAAGATGTTAAATAAGTGCATTCTTGAATCGATTAAGAAGATAATTCGCCTAATTGGTCAAATCGATAATCAAGGTCTTGGCTCGGTGGGATCTGGATCTAAAATTTCTTCCCCTCCTCCTTTTATTGCTAGATTTTTATGAAAAGACACAATTTATTGTGATGCGTTGTTTTTTTTTTCACGGTCAGTTGGCGCTCAGTGCGAGAGGGGGGGGGGCACACCCCTTGATAGTAAATAATGGGACTTCTATGGCCTCATTAAATATTTCTTTAGAAAAAATGGCACGTTGACCTATAAAGGTACACATATTATTTTCCTTTCTCTAACAAATATATAAAATTTTACCAAAGTGTATTATAAACTTGAAACATATCACCTAGTGTATCATATTTTTTTTTTAATTTGTTTTAAGTTCTTTTTCGGCATCTGAGGCCTATTTAGGAATGAAACGATACGAGTAAATACAAATACTTGCTCGATACTTTTCTTTCGATACCAAGTATTTTTGGAATCGATACTTTAGAATCGAGTACCAAGTAAGTATCGGTCAAAAATACTCGGTCCACCTACGCGATGATTAGTTAGGTCGGAAGAACTTTTACGTACATTTGTTCTTATTTACAATAGAAATAATGAATTATAATATTAAAAAAAATTTTAAACAATATAAATAAGTGGAATGGTTTGTACCACAGTATTTTAATTTTTATTAGGGAAACATCTTGAAAAATTATTAGTACAAGTATGTATATAGCACCTCTGAAATTGAATTTTTTTCTTAGTCATAATTTTTTTTTAAATCTTTTATTTAATTTCTATTTGCCGACGTTTCTGTCTCCAATCACGACCTTCATCAGGGCGAATATTGTCAATTATACACGAGCTTAGGTATTTTAATATTCATTGCAATTAATATACAATTTCTTTTTACTTTGAAATATACAAAAATATTATCATATAATTGCTACTCGGAGGTCTTCGATGATATGATGAAGGTCGTGATTGGCGACCGAAACTTCGGCAAATAGAAATTAAATAAAATATTTTTTTTTATACGAAAAAATTGACCGATACGAGTAAGTATCGACACTTTTCAATCGATACCGAGTAGGTACTCGATACCTTGCGACCGATACCTGTATCGAGTAAAAGAATCGATACCTCAGTGGTATCGTTTCATCCCTAGGCCTATTTATTTCAGTTAATTGGTATCTGATTCAATTTAAGTTTAGAAGCTCACCTTGGGTATCATTTAATTTTAGTTAAGTTAGGTAATTAAAACTAAAAACCCAAGGCGAGATGGTCCAATTTATTGGCATGTTCGCGTCAATAAAGTGAACGATATCGCCTTGGGGATTTTAGTTTTAATTCTCCTGAGGGAATTATGTTTCCATCTAGAGCAGAGGTGTCCAAACTTTCTGTCGCAAGGGCCGAATTAGGATTTATATCTATTTGGAATGGGCCATGTGAATATGAGAATTTATAGTAGAAAATAAGTCGAGCAGCTATGATAATTTCTTTATTTGAGAACCCACAACGACGTTTCGGTCGACTATGCGACCATCTTCATGGCTACAATGGAGTTTATAAAACATAACATCAACAGGTTGTATAAACGAAATAAATTTTCAAGACATAAAAAATAAATTATCATTACCTAGAGTTCAGTCAACAGAAAAACCTCTTAAGTTCTTTGACAGACATTTCATAAAAATACATTACGATCTATCATATATAATGCATTCAGCGCCAAAGTCAATATAAATTTTATTTTAATCATACAAATCTTATATACCTTCTAGTTCTATTTTGGTAACATATTAATAGAATTTTCAATATTAAAATAAATTCCCTAAGTACAATTATATATTTATAAATTGAGATAACAAATATAATTAAACATTTAATATTTAATTTTTCTTTTTAAGACCTCGGGCAAATTCAATTTTAAATAATCCACTTAAAACCAAACAATATAGGCCTAGTTATTTTATTACACCTCTATAAGAGAGGACTGTAGTTTTAAAGTCCTTTTTGCAATTCACTGTTTGATTAATAAAAATAAATATGGATTCTAGAACCTGCCTTTTAAATGCGTTGCCCTCGAAACCCAATATTTTCACCGAGTCAAAATCCTATCAACACTTCTTGCATTCATGTACAATAATAAAACCCCAACCCCTCATATGCAAAACAGTAACCTTGTCTATAAGGTTGCCTGCCAAAATTGTAATCTTTGCTATGTGGGGATGACGAAACAATACCTTAATAAAAGAATGTCCCAGCACAAACAAATATAAAGAACGAGCTCATGTTGCTCTCGCAGCTCACTCTATTGAGAAAGGACATGTTTTTGATTTTGACTCGGTGAAAATATTGGGTTTCGAGGGCAACGCATTTAAAAGGCAGGTTCTAGAATCCATATTTATTTTTATTAATCAAACAGTGAATTGCAAAAGGACTTTAAAACTACAGTCCTCATCTTATAGAGGTGTAATAAAAATAACTAGGCCTATATTGTTTGGTTTTAAGTGGATTATTTAAAATGAATTTGCCCGAGGTCTTAAAAAAGAAAAATTAAAATATTAAATGTTTAATTATATTTGTTATCTCAATTTATAAATATATAATTGTACTTTTAGGGAATTTATTTTAATATTGAAAATTCTATTAATATGTTACCAAAATAGAACTAGAAGGTATATAAGATTTGTATGATTAAAATAAAATTTATATTGACTTTGGCGCTGAATGCATTATATATGATAGATCGTAATGTATTTTAGTGAAATGTCTGTCAAGAACTTAAGAGGTTTTTCTGTTGACTGAACTCTAGGTAATGATAATTTATTTTTTATGTCTTGAAAATTTATTTCGTTTATACAACCTGTTGATGTTATGTTTTTATAAACTCCATTGTAGCCATGAAGATGGTCCATAGTCGACCGAAACGTCGCTGTGGGTTCTCAAATAAAGAAATTATCATAGCTGCTCGACCTTTTTATTTTCTACTACATATTGATTCAGCTATTCGCCTCGCTAACATACAATATGAGAATTATGGTTAAGATTTCTCTTAACTCTATATATGATATAATATATAGAGAAAGTGTTGGTTTCATATCAACCAAAGGTAAGAGAAAGTTGTGTGCTGTGTGAGCAGTCACACCAGATTTTTTACATTTAATCGAACTAAACAAATATGGCTAAATTATAAAAAATAAAAATAGATTTTAAGCAAATTTTAATGGGAATATGGGGCCGGGTTTGGACACCTCTGATCTAGAGCCATCGGACACCTATTTAAAAAAAAAAAAACAATTGGAGTTTAGTTACCAGCATAACGGCGTCTCAAGTGATCGTGGATATTTGGAAACATTTCATCATTCTCTTCTTTAGACGGAACTTGGAGTGGCGAATGTGGAGCCAAATGTGCCAAATTAATATAGAAAGGCTCTGAACTGTTGTATTCACTAAAATGAAAAATAAACAGATGTGGCCATCACACAACTTGGAAGAGCAAGCTTACTTTTAATAATAAACACAAAAATAGTGGGATAAAACTCCTGATGAAGGTCGACCGAAACGTTGATGCTCAATGTAAATAAATAAAAAAGACTGATTTTTTTTTTCAATTAACGATTTGTCATGTCCTTCCTTTTGTGATTAAAAAAGTCGAAAATTAATTTCTTTTTAGAGAGTTAAATAAGAATTAATCAATCATCCGTCAAAGCCTCTTTTATTAATTTCTTCCAGTTGCCAAAAATAAAAAATTTTTCTTCTCCCTTTGAATAATCATTTTTGAGATGGAGATGGAGTCAAATGTTCAGTCAGAATGAAGTTTCGGCCTCTGGTCTAGGTCATCTTCCATAAACAACATGTTATTATTACAAAACACTTTTAATGAATACAAAATAAAAGAAATTAAATTTTTAGCCAATTATTTCGAGCAAATAAACTGTCAAGGACGCACTTTCAATGCAAAAATGATAATAGGCCTAACTATCTTTCTGTTTTATTATTATACATAAACAAAATCCAAGGGGGGCGGGGGGACCAAGATGATTGGGGGGGGAGAAAAACAATTTTTTAATAAAAAAAATTAAATTTTTTTATTTAGTATAAAAAAAAAAACCCAAACCAATTTAAAATAAAAACTTTTAAAAATTTTATAAATATTATCAATATAATAAAATTTAAAATTTTAAAATAATGTTTTTTAATTTAAAAATTTTTGGGAAAAATTAAGAAAAAAAAATTTACTTTCTTTATTTATAAAATTTAATTTTTTTTTAAGAAAAGAAAAATAATTTTTTATAAAAAAAGAAAAAAAAAAAGAGAAAATTTCCCCCCCCCAGTTCCGGCGCCTATGAATGTCAACAAGGAACTTGGCATAAAAAACAAAAAAAAAAAAATTTCGTCTTTATAATAAGCGAATGTGTGTTTATTTGTCCGGGCAAAAGGATTAGCGATGCGATCAAAAATAAGAGCAAAAATGATTTGAATTCGGATCCAAAAGAAAAAAAGGATTTCGATCGAATTTTCGGATTTAAGTCCAAAAGGATTCGCGATCCCTCTACTATATTTTTAAAACAAATAATTTTTTTTTTTTAATGCAACTAAAGGAGAATATCTACCTACTTTTAATGTAACAGGGGGATGTATGCATGGCTGAAGAGTAGATGTTGAAAGAGGTAAATAAACAAGAAGAAAATGCAGTCAATGTAATTTCTTTATTGACGGGTAACGTTTCAATACTAGGTTTGGACCATCATCAGAGCTAAAAATATACAAATTAATGAAGATGAACAGTTTATAGTTTTTTTGTACATATCTACAATTTACAATTATAATAGTTGTTAAATGATTTAGGTAAAAACAGAATACCTGGGGTTGTGTCAAAAGGGCATATATATTAATACTTTCCCCCAAACGGGAGGGCCTCATGTGTAATAATGAGATTTATGCACTTTAAACAACAAAAACTGCTATTATTGTTAAAATTGAAATACCCTTCTTGTTATATGTGAGAGGATCAAAATTGGATTAAGCCTTTCTTTGACATCTAAATTTATATTGAATTTTATTTAATTATTTATTTCTATTTTGTTTCTTTTTATAAAATTATACACATTCTTTATACACAGGATTATTTGTAATTGGATGTGTTCCAGCCAGGATGAGATAGAAGGGCAAAAATGCTACAAATTTAACCCCCCCCTCAATGTATGGCCGAAAGTTAGTAGTTTGTGAGATATTCAAGAAAAAATCATTTTTTTAGAAATATCCCATTTTTGACGCTAACGACGAGTTTAAAAAAAAACGGTTGATTCAATGTTAGCTATGTATTTTTTTAGTAGTAAGTGAGTTAGTAATAACTCTTAATAAGTAATAAAATATTCCAAATCATTGAGAATTTGATTACTACGGCCAAAAACGAATTTGAATTTCTTTAATTATTTTACGTTAATTTTTATTTCGAGTCATCCAGTCAAAAAAAATTCTATGACACCAAATGTACAAACTCCTAAAAAAAACTAGATCGTTTCATTAGCTATCCGAAAAGGTACAATAGTTAATATTTTTATGAGAGAACCACAATCAAAACTCATTCCCCCCAGGTATTCTGTTTTTACATAAATCATTTAACAACTATTATAATTGTAAATTGTAGATATATACAAAAAACTATAAACTGTTAATCTTCATTAATCTGTATATTTTTAGGTCTGATGATGGTCCAAACCTAAGATCGAAACGTTAGCCGTGGGCTAAATATTAATAAAAAAATTACGTTGACTGCATCTTCTTCTTGTTTTTTTACCTCTTTCAACAGACTCTTTTAATGCAACACTTGAGATAATTCAAATACTTAGTTATTCCTTGATGGTCATCAAGGCTCCATGCTCTCAGCAGACACTTGTGGCAAAAAGCAAACTGTGCGGCCAGGGCCGTATTCCCGAAGGCTCTTCTCCCTATTCTTGTATAATTATTATAAATCTTCACTTACGAGGGCCTTCTGAAAAATGACCGGCCTAACCAAATATACAAGACATTCTTTTATTTTCCTTGTGACACTTCCCCCACTGTTCCCATCTTTTTAACCCGTCGAAATAATACTCGTAGTCTTTCCTTGGGAATAAATCCGGTGAGTAAGAAGGGTGGTCAAGCAGTTCAGACCCCAATTCGTGGATTTTTGGCCTAACGTGAGCAAGCGCGTCACCCAACGCGCAGACATGCCTAAATCTTGGTACAAAACGTTTTAAGAGCCTCTGTGCATTTTGATTCGACGGTTGTCTAGCACAGGGATGGCGAACCTTTTTGAGACGCGGGTCAAATTTTGTTCATAATATTTTTATTACTAGCTGGGTCACCTAATTCCAGAATTAAATTAAAAAAATCTGGTGTGACTGGCGCACAGCACACAACTTTCTCTTACCTTCGGTAATCGAAAGTTGTGTACTGTGCTTGTCACACCAGATTTTTTGTGTCGACATATATTTAGTTTCCGGCAGTAGGGTACAATTGAATTCAAGATGTAAAATTTATAAGTATGGGAAAATATTTATATTTTGATACCATGGCAACCATTTCTCCTATCTTTTCTATGGAGTACAAGAGTAAAGTGGTCTTCAGAAGATTTCAATCACAAAATGAGAATATACATTTTATAGAGAATGTAAAAAATAATTGATTTTTGAATTTTAAAAAAAATCGTTGGAGCAAATTTTGAGAAAATCGAAAAAACTGAAAAAGTGCATCAGTAAAGTACTAGTACTTTTTGGTCGATTTTGTTCAAAAGCTTCGTGTCACGTCCCATGGGGGTGTCTAACTTAAATATAAAATTTCAACTTCCTAGCTCTTTTCGTTCTTGAGATATTTTGTACACAGACACACAGACAGACAGACACACACACACACACACAGACACACAGACAGACCATGTCGCGAAAATCACTTTTTTGGATTCAGGGGACCTCAAAACGTGTATATCCATCAAAATCTCGACATCGAATTTTTGACATGAATCCAATACTTTCTCTCTCTATATATATTAACATATATATAGAGGTAAGAGAAAGTAAAATATTTAACTGACTATTTTTAAAATTAATTCAATTGGCTTAACGCGTAAAAATGGGCGTGGTTTGTCGATTTAAAAATTTTTAGGTCGGTCAGTGTCTGACCCACGGGTCATAGGTTCAAGCACCGTTTGGTGAGTTTGAGTTTCTGGACCTCCCCAAACCTTCACCATCCCCCTAGCTGTACCAGGTAAGGTAAAAAAAAAATCTTACTTGATTATTTTAATAGTTTCATTTGTGAATATTTGCGTAGCGTAAAGATTTGAATATCCATCGGAGGCGACTTCTAAATTCTCTCTAAAATCCAAACCTGTTATATTCTATAAAAGAATAGAAGTTTTGATTATAACTAAAACAAAAAAAGAAGCTTTTATTTTATTTAAATTTTACCCGTTCTTCGGTGTGATGCGTGAAATAATCAATCCATCCATTTAAATACCCAAGGTGATGATCGAATCCTCTTAGAGTTGGCATATAACGGGTTTGATAATACCCTTGATGCCATTTGCCTACCAAATGCGTCGCATAGCCCAAGTCTTTTAAGTATTCTGGCAATATCTGAAAATTTAAAGGCAACGCTGTCCTCTCGCCTGCCTTTATTGGATACCCTTGAAGGCCTAGAAAAAAAATAAAAACGTTTTTAATTCAACCAACGGTCTCAGGTTTGACCGAAACGTCATGCCCAACATTTGAGGGGACAAACAACCCCCCCCCCCCACTTCCTTTCGCTTGTCAGTATTATTTATCTCCAATTCTAAGGTTACAAAATTACGATCTAATAAAATTTGAGAAATAATTTATTATTACAATTAATCACAAAATGTCATTTGAGAATTAAATTTAGAAATAATTTATTTAGATGATTTATTTGTTATTAAAAAAAAAAAAAAATTTAACCTTAACATTTCCTATCTATGTGATAATATTTTCTCTTCTAAGGAAAAACTCGTAAAAAAACCATTTAACCTTTAATTAAAATTTATGTAAATATAATCTTTATAATTAGCGTAATATAAAATAACCAGAGGCGTAAATAACACCCCCGGGGGGGGGCGCAGAGATCTGGGCGCATAAAAAATATATAAAATTAAAAAAAAAAGAAAATTTAGTAAACGCATTATCTTCAAAATAAATTTTACAATTCATTTAGATATCTTAATAAAACTGTTTCATAAATAACACTTCAATAGTGAATTTTTTTTCAGGGGTATTATGAGCTAGAGCCCTGAGCCCTGCACGGGTACGGGTTGGCCCGTAGGCCATGAAAAAATTACGGGCGGGTAGCAAGGCTAAATAAACGCGTTCGGGCGGACGGGCATGCAAATAAAATCGGGCGGGCACGGATCTATAAAACAAAAATCAAAAAATTTAAAATATTTATTTTTTTCCTATATCTGAGATCATGAAAAAGTTGAGTTTTTTTATTATAAATTTAAAATAAATGAAAAATTAAATATTTTTAAATAAAATTATTTTATTTAAAAATTGCTAGTTCATTCATTCACTAAATCTCGGGCGGGTATGGGCGGGTTTGAAAAAATTCCGGGCGGGCCTGAAGAATGGTAAAAAATACGGGCCGGGTACGGGCGGGAAGTCAAAAAACAAAAATACGGGCACGGGCCAAAAAAAAAAAATCGGCCCGTGCAGGGCTCTATTGTGAGCTATTCTTGATTATATGAATAGCGCTGATTCAAAAAATGCCATCAGTTTTGACACATCAGGTCAAAATATACTTCCTTATGCCAAATTTCAAGGTATTAATAATTAATTTTAATATTTTTCAATCAATTCCTTAAATTATACAATTTTTTATATACTGTATATGATAGAAATATCAAGTTTTTTTTTTTTAACTTGACATTCCTATCATATTTATAAAAAATTGTATAATTTAAGGAATTGATTGAAAAATATTAAAATTAATTATTATTACCTTGAAATTTGGCATAAGGAGGTATATTTAAGAATCTTATATTCATTTTAACAAATATAATTTTTAACTTGTATGCTGGGCATGTGAGATTGCAGTTGGGAGGGATAAAACCAGCGTTGTCGAAGACGTTTCGGTAACCATAACGTTTGCCATCTTCAGTGCCAAAGAAAGTTTCTTAAGGTGTCCGTTATGGTTACCGAAACGTTTGCTTGAATAAAAGTGTAAAGGTGTTCGACAACGCTGGTTTTATCCCTCCCAACTCCAAATATAATGTTTGTTTGTAGAATGCGTAAGGAAAATCTTATTAATTCTAAGGACCGTCGGCCAAAAATAAATAATTTTGGGTATTATCCGTTTATTTGTAGATATTTCGAGTGATATGGAATCATCCTCAGTAGTGATTTGCAAATCGTTAATTTCTCCCATCCAATATGACAAAATAGCTGAGCATTGCACGAATGCAATTTTTATATTAGTCTGTATTTCACTCAAACGAACTCATTATCGATATTTCATTAAGGAGACCTTGACAACTAGAAATTTTCATTATTGCAATAAATTATCATTTAAATTTTACTTACCTAAATAATTATCAGTTAAATAAATAGACTATTTATTTTTATCTCTCATTATTCCATGTAACTAACTATTAAAATTATTAGGGAATTATGTCAAGACTGACTAAATAGAAATAAATTGCAATTACCTGTCCTTAAGGCATGACATCCAGTGAGGAAAGCAGCTCTGCTCGGCGAACAGATAGGCAACGTGTAATGCCGTGCAAATGCTACACCCATATAGGCAAGGGCATCGATATTCGGGGTTGGAATTTGCGTTCCTCCGTGGAAACCCACATCGTTCCAGCCCTAAAAAAAAAAAAATGAAAAAAATTATTAGGTTATAAAGAAAAACTTTGGTAAATGGTTCACATCCCATACCTAATTAATTATTAGACAAAAATAAATATTTTTTAAATTTATTTAAGGTCTTTTTCGGCATCGGAAGCCATTTAGATCCTTATTTATTTCAATTGATTGATATGCAAATGTCGTTCAGAAACCTTTCATTTATTTAGATTGTTGGATGACGTCACTCAAGAATCAACGTAGCCGAGATGATGATTGCTAATTTCATTCTAGTCTTTCTTTATATGCACATTTTAATTTAATTAATTATTATAGGAAATAAACAATTTTAATATTTCTTATTATATTGTTTTTATTATTACAAAAAAAAAATTATAATAATTATTATTTTATTAAAAAAAAAATACTTTTGTTAAAATTGAATCTCTCTCAAAGCTCTAATCCGAATTAATTAATCTTAAACAAACTCAAGGTAAAATTTTAATAAAAAAAAGTCCCATGAAAAACCTTCAAGTGTGAGATTGAATGTGAATAATAATTGTCAAAATTAATTAATTTTATTTTTGACCTGAGATCAGCGTTTTTTGGCTGGAAGATCTCTCTCTAAACATAACCTGCTAATGTTGAATTAGACTGCGATGTGGCCGAAATTCTTTCAAGAATATCCCCTTAAAAAAAATAAATAAACCTCTAAAGGGGTTTTTTTTTTTTTTTTTTTTTTTTTTTTAAACATTCACACTTTTTTCTCATTCACACTCACACTCACACACACATTCACACTGTCTTTTCGGCAGCTCAGGCCATATAAGACATTTACGATAACCGTTATTTATGAATTTATATATATTAGGGTCCAGGCATTTTTATTTAAGCCATCTGGTATCCAGATGGCTTAAATAAAATCATCGGACTGCCTGGGGTCCGAACCCGCGACGTTTGGTATATGAGGTTAGCACGCTAACCTCTACACCACGCCCCGTGGGCCTCTAAAGGGGTTAGGAGATCGAAAAACCCGCTCAATTATTGAAAGATGATTATTTTTACAAAGATAACTTCTCTCGTTTCTATGAAACTAAAGGATGTAGATCGTATATAAATATATATATAGGCGTATTAACCTCTTTCATTGCATATAAATGAATTGATTTTTTTTTACTAATCTACTTCTTTAAGGGGAGGAGAGGGGGGCTTTTTTCTGAAAAGGGAGAATTGTAGGACAAATAAATTTGAAAATTATTGCTTCAAAGAGAATAAAATGAAAGAATTTGATCGAAATATTCACCTATCAGGTATGTCCAAACATTCAAACTTATTCAGGCGCAAATTGTCTGTTAGTAATCATAAAGTATATAAAATTTCATTCTAATAATCTAATCTATTTCAATTTTTATATAATTGTTGGCCTTAATTCATTTTTTCTTAAGATATAGGCTAAAGATAAAATAATTTTATTAAAAAATAAAAAAAATACCAAATCATCGGCGATAATCGTTAAGATATTTGGCCTACTAGCGAGAGCATTAGAGAACAAAAAGAAACAAATCCACACATAACAACAGCACATGTTAACAGACACGAGGATAAATAAAAACTAAACATTCTTTTGTGCATTCAATCATTATTATAGGCTTTTTTTTCTTTTCCTTATCGCCCAGACAAGGTCAGGGATACGTAGTAGCATCATTAGCGGGGATCGTGTCCATTTTGTTAGTATTCAAGTGAAGAATGAGAAGGGAGAGGGGAGGGGGAGGGGGAGGGAGGGGATTTTGTTGGCCTACTAATCCAAAGAGATAATAAATCAGATTTTACTTTCTCTTACCTATGTATATATGTAATATATATATAGAGAGAAAGTATTGGATTCATGTCAAAAATTCGATGTCGAGATTTTGATGGATCTTCACGTTTTGAGGTCCCCTGAATCCAAAAAAGTGGTTTTCGCGACATGGTCTGTCTGTGGGTGGGTGGGTGTGTGGGTGGGTGTGTGTGTGTGTGTGTCTGTGTTCAATTTTAAGCATGAAGGAATTGAGCTACGAGGTTGAAATTCTATATTTAACTTAAACACCCCCGGGACCGGAAAAATAAGCTTTTAATCAAAATCGGCCAAAGATTACTAGTACTTTACTGATGTACTTTTTCAGTTTTTTTCGATTTTCTCAAAATTTGCTCCAACGATTTTTTTTTAAATTCAAAAATCAATTATTTTTTAGATGCTCTTTAAAATGTATATTCTCATTTTGCGATTGAAATCTTCTGAAGACCACTTTACTCTTGTATTTCATAGGGAAGATAGGAGAAATGGTTGCCATGGTAACAAAATATAAATATTTTCCCATACTTATAAATTTTACATCTGAATTCAAATGTTCCGTACTGTCGGGAACTAAATATATGTCGACACAAAAAATCTGGTGTGACAAGCACAGTACACAACTTTCGATTACCGAAGGTAAGAGAAAGTTGTGTGCTGTGCGCCAGTCACACCAGATTTTTATTTTTTAGGTAGAGATCAGTAAATACAAAAAAGGGAAGTCATTTGCCTAAATTTTGAATTCTTATTTAAAAATATTTCAGCGAGCCGATCGATATATATTAGTAGAGAATAAAACTTTTTTTTTTTTTTTTTTTTTTTATTCAAACCCACTGCGACGTTTCCAGCAGGGAATGTTTCCAGTCAAAAGAAAGTCCTCTGATATTTTTTGATAGATAGGAGGTTATAAAAAAAATGTTGTAAATGGCCGAGATATTTTTTTTTTTTTTAACTCTTACCAGCATCTCAATTCACACTTAATTGTTGACAATATAATTTTTTGTCGTTCAGAAACTTTTCATTTATTTACATTGTTGGATGACGTCACTGGAGGATCAACGCTGCTTATGTAATAGTCGAGATGCTTGATTGCTAATTTCATTCTAGTCTTTCTTTATTTGCATATTTTAATTTAATTAATTATTATAGAAAATAAATAATTTTAATATTTCTTATTTAAATCAAATATTGTTTTTATTACACAAATCTGTTGAAAATGTTTTTCTCTTCTTTTTTTCCTGGGCGAAATTACACAACAATCCGTAGAGTGGAATAAAATTTATTGCGATTCTTATCCGATTATAATCAGAGATAATCTTAAACGATTAATTTGATTAGGCACATAATAAATAAATGCATTGTATATACACATAAAAATATTTTGTTATTTTTAGGCTGAACGCATTGTGGCGGGCGCAACTGGGCTGGGGGGGGGGCAAAACAAAGGGGACCGACCTAGTTATGAGCTGCACGCGGTTTTTATTTACCAACATTTTAATCAGTGTGGCGCTACGGGGGAGAGGGGAAATGGTCTCCGACAATTATATCAGCCCCCCTCTCCCGTAGCGCCACAGTGATTATATTGGTGGTAAATAAAAACCTCGAGCAGCTCACAACTTGGAGGGAGGGTAAAAAAACAGTTAAGAATAAAAAAAAAAAAGTGCAGGAGGTGGATTTGAACTCGCGAAGTTTGGTTACGTGAGAATGGAAAAAATATAGAATGCCTGCGGACGAATTAACCACCTGAGCCTAGGGATGAAACGATACCACTGAGGTATCGATACCCGGTATCGGTTGCAAAGTATCGAGTACCTACTCGGTATCGATTGAAAAGTATCGATACTTACTCGTATCGGTCAATTTTTTCGTACAATTAAAGATAAACAAAAACATCAGTAAGTACTGATATTATCAAGATTCGCAGGAACTTTGCAGCCAAGAGATTAAATAAAAATCTTTTATTTAAATTCTATTTGCTGACGTTTCGGTCGCCAATCACGACCCTCATCATCGGAGACCTCCGAGTAGCAAGTATATGATAATATTTTGGTACATATCAAAGTAAAAAGAAATTAAATTGTATATTTAATTGCAATGAATATTAAAATACCGAAGATCGTGTATAATTGACAATATTTGCCCTGATGAAGGTCGTGATTGGCGACCGAAAGGTCGGCAAATAGAAATTAAATAATGATTTTTTAATTAATCTCCTGGCCGCAAAGTCCCTGCGAATCTTGATTAAATCTCCACAGGCATAAAACATCACGTTCTTGAAAAAAAAAAAAAAAAAATTACGACTAAGAAAAAATTCAGTTTTAGAGGTACCTACTACCCAAAAATAATAATTTTTCAAGATGTTTCCCTGTTAAACACTCCTATAATAAAAATTAAAATACAGCGGTACAAACCATTCTTCTTATTTCTATTGTAAATAAGAAAAAATGTACGTAAATGTTCTTCCCACCTAACTAATCATCGCGTACATGGACCGAGTATCGAAACGAGTATTTTTGACCGATACTTACTTGGTACTCGATTCCAAAGTATCGAATCCAAAATTACTTGGTATCAAAAGAAAAGTATCGAGTAAGTACTTGTATTTACTCGTATCGTTTCATCCCTACCTGAGCCACACTTTACTTAATTGCTTAAGGGAAAAATAAGCCATATAAGAAACATGAAATAAAAGAAGTATTAAAAAAATGATAATATTCCACATATGACATATCATTTTTCTTTACTTTTTATGCGGATTAATAATTTATAATCAAAATGTCAATAACATTCATAGTTTTCAAATAATTCAATGGGCAAACGTCAGATTGTTTATGCCTTGATGTAATTAAACCAAAAACTCTATCTAACATATGATACATGTCATTAATTCTTGAATTTCCCCTGATTCCAGAGAACTAAAGCCCTTTTAATTATATGATCTAATTTGGGAGTTATTGGCGATCAAAGTTGATGTCATTAAGGTCCAAAATATAAGACTATTTTCGACCTTAATACAAACTCACATTCTATATATTATCGAAAAAGCTTATTTAGAATTGTCTGATTAAAACCAAACTTTTACCAGAGATTTATAATTAAAAAATAAGTTTTTTTCTAAAGTTTCATTGAGATTGGTAAAGAAATAAATAAAATATTGACTATTTTGTAAATTAAGTTTTAGAATTCGGGATCCCGGATGGGTAAAGAGAGCCGTCTATGAACCGGCTCTAGGCTTGCAACTGAGATCCCAAATTCTAAAACTCAATTTACAAAATAGTCAATATTTTATTTATTTCTTTACCAATCTCAATGAAACTTTAGAAAAAAACTCATTTTCTAATTATAAATCCCTGGTAAAAGTTTGGTTTTAATCAGACAATGCTAAATAAGCTTTTTCGATAATATATAGAATTGAGTGTTGATATCATTAAGGTCGAATATAGACATTAACTTTGATCGCCAATAACTCCCAAATTAGATCATATAATTAAAAGGGCTTTAGTTCTCTGGAATCAGGGGAAATTCAAGAATTAATGACATGTATCATATGTTAGATAGAGTTTTTGGTTTAATTACATCAAGGCATAAACAATCTGACGTTTGCCCATTGAATTATTTGAAAACTATGAATGTTATTGACATTTTGATTATAAATTATTGATCTGCATAAAAAGTAAAGAAAAATGATATATCATATGTGGAATATTAACATTTTTTTAATACTTCTTTTATTTCATGTTTCTTATATGGCTTATTTTTCCCTTAAGCAATTAAGTAAAGTGTGGCTCAGGTGGTTAATTCGTCCGCAGGCAATCTATATATTTTTTTCCATTCTCACGTAACCAAACATCGCGAGTTCAAATCCACCTCCTGCACTTTTTTTTTAAATCATATTATCAATTTCCTTTTATTTTTAAAGCTAACTTATAATTTCATTTATCTGTCAGATTTAAATATAAAAATGAAAGGTTTCTCACCAGGAAATATCGTTTTTTTTTTTGTTTTTCCGAATGATTAAAACTATATCTATATGGTTTCTCACCCAAATGAATAAAATTGTTAGTGAATGGTTTTTCTCTCTGATAAATGAAAAGCCAAGTTAACATATACATATTTATTAAAATTAAAAAAATATACAATATATTTATAAACATAGGATATTATTAAAGCAAATATAATAAAAGAATATAAAATATTTCTTTTACAATATAATTATAATGATAGGATACTATTATTAATTTTGGAATTGTTCGATTTTGAAATGGTCGGATCAAACCTTGTAATGAGTACGAATATTGGTTGATGATTTGTTGAAGGAATCAGCATTATTGACTCCCTGGTTAATGGGAAATTAAATTTTGCGAAGGGACGGGAAATTTGTTGTTCTGCTACTTATTTCTCAGCAAAAAAAGTCATCTGAAATTTTTTGAAGAGCATTAAATTTACTAAAAAAAAGGTCCTCTCTTCAAAAAATTACTGATAACTTTTTTTTGCTGGACCAACCGTTAAGGTGTTAATAGTCAACTTTAGAGGAAACCGATGAACTTTGACCTTCTGGCGGGTCAGGTAAACGTTTCCCATCGGTCGGAAATTTTGCAGGTAATTTTTACTTATGTAAAGGAACAAAATAAGGTGTACGTATTTTCATGATTTTGAATTTTTATTTTTAGCCATCTATAAACTTGGACCACACTAATAAATATATATATATGAAGGGCTTAGTGGAAGACAATCATGAGCAGTAGCGTATCCAGGTGGGGGCGAGCGCCAACAACATACATTCATTTGCAATTACAAATTACATTTAATTATTCTAAGTTATATATATACATATTTCTAATTTTATGATTATGTATAGCCATCACAACGGAAAAACCTGTTCAAGAGATTTAAAGTCCCTCATCTCTATTCAAATTGTTAGGATGTTTTTGAATTTCAATAGTTTCTCTAATTATTCTTCTTGACCAATTACTTTCCGTTGCGATAACCTTAGCCTTCATCACACCCAGTATCGAGGCAATGTTCCGCCACGTATTGCCCGATCATGCTCACTTGTTAGCCTCGTGAGTATTTTTCGACCTGTTTGGCCAATATATGTATATAATCATAATCATCATAATCATAATTTAGAATTTGCTGCAAGGCACATAGAGCTCTCGTATTTTGATAGTAATCATCTGATCTATTACACGCAGGTTTGGAACTTAGATCAGAATATACTTCAAGTAGCTTGGGCCATAAATCATAATTCCGGTTATAAATATAAAAATTGATAAATTTATTTCAGGTCTTCATTTATAATATTTTTGGCCAGCATGAATTCGTAAATGTGTGTTGAGACTAGATTTTCGAATAAATTGTTTAGAACAAACTTCACATTTATATTCTTTTTGGTGAGAATGAATAGCTAAATGACGCTTTAAATCATATTTTCGATTAAATTGTTTAGAACAAACTTCACATTTATATTCTTTTTGGTGAGAATGAATAGCTAAATGACGCTTTAAATCAGATTTTTCAACAAATTGTTTGGAACAAATATCACATTTATATTCTTTTTGGCCAGAATGAATACGTAAATGTTTGGTAAGATTAGATTTTTGATTAAATTGTTTGGAACAAATATCACATTTATAATCTTTTTGGCCAGAATGAATTAGTAAATGACGCCTTAAATTGGATTTTTCAACAAATTGTTTAGAACAAATATCACATTTATAATCTTTTTGGTCCGAATGATTTCGTAAATGTCTGATGAGATGAGATTTTCGATTAAATTGTTTCGAACAAATTTGACATAAAAGAGATTTCTTCGGTTGGGATTTTTTGTTAGCGAATGACGAGTTGGAACTTTTCTTTTTAGAAACTGACTTTGTTTTCTCATTTTGGTCCTTTTTTATAAATTCTTGCTTTTTTTTTAATGTTTCTTTTTTTTCCTGAAAATGAAATATCTTAAGCAAAAATAAAAAAGAAAGAATAAAACTTAATGTAATAAATTGAATTAAAAATTGGTTTACTTTTACCTTTTTTTGATGTTTTTTTGAGGAAATCAAAATTTCTTTTATCTAATCTTTGTATAACGTTTGATAGACATTTTTTAGAATGTTTCCATAGAAAATATAAATTTATAAAATTGGTTTTACAATGTATACATGGAAAGACTGGACCTAAAATCAAAAACAATATTACAAATACAAAAACCCTTATCTTTGAGGGTGCTTATAACCTATTTATTGATGGTGAGAATGAAGTCAGCATTCACATTTATACGTAGCAAATGTCAGAGATTACAAATTTAATATTAAAAACATCAAAATTAAAACACAAAGGAATAAAAAAATTAATATTTCATATTTAATTAAATGTAAGAATTTGTGATTTCAAAAGAAAACAAATTACTGCAAATAAATGACATATAGGTTATAAAATAAAAATAAATTACCAATATGAATGGGGTATTTGATATCATCGTTTGAAATGTCTTCTTGCTTGATAAACGACATGTTTTTTTTTAACAATTGACAATTTTTAATATCTAATTGTAATTAAATAATCCAAAAGGTGGACAAAATCAATAAAAGTATAGTCCAGTCAAAAAATATAGCCCCTTGTTAATTAACGATGTAAGCGCCCTCAGATGCTGGAGATGCGAACTATTCGATAGGTGGGAAAATCAACCTGAAATTTCATACATAGCCTGGATAGGGAAAAATCTTTCTTTTTGAAGGACGTAAAGAGTTAGGAAATTGAAATTTTATATTTAAGGCTAGCCGCAAATTGCATGGCGCGTGCGAAGCGGCGCAACTCTTTTTTGTGTTTTTGTAAACAATACAAGTCAATGGATTGGCGCAAATTAGAGACACAGCGCGACCTTACGCGAGTCACAGTATTTGAGTCCAGAGTTGGCAAGTTTTATCCTGCCGAGTATAATACACGGTTTTATATATGTATAAAACTATTGCGGATAAAACTAGGTCGATGTATAAAAGGTATAAAACTGTAGAAAACCAACCCCCTCCCCCCTGAAAAAACAGCTTAAAAGCTTTTCATATTTTATAATGTTTTAAAGCATTGACGATGTTGTTTGCTTTTTATTTAGTGAATAATATAATCAAAATGTTAATAATTGAAAAATTAAATTTTATTTGAACCTCCTTTCTCGTCGGGTTTGCGCATGCGCATCCAAGTTATATACATTTTATACGTTTAATACATTTTATACGTTTTATACAAGTTTTATCCGCAATTTTTGTATAAAACTGCAAAATCGGGTATAAAACCCAACTCAAATTGAGTCACAGTTTCTCGCGCTGCGCGTGTGTCATTCTAATTCCATTTTCTCAAAATTCGCTCCAACGATTTTGATTAAAATTCATAAATAAATGATTTTTTAGATGCTCTTTAATAATGTATATTCTCATTTTGGCCACAAAATTGTTTGAAGCACACTTTACTCTTGTATTTGATAGGAAAGATAGGAGAATTGATTGCCATGGGTAACAAAATATAAATTACCTCATATAATTTGTTCTTTTGTTTATGAGCCAAGGATTGATAAAGGAAACAAAAAAACTAAATAAAATATTTCAATTTTACGAATAAATATATATACATAAAATTATTTCATTTTTTTAATTTTAGTCAAATGATTTCTCAACGCAATCTGTTTGTCTTTAAAGGAACGCTTCGTTTTCGATCGCGCCTTATGGATCAACATCTGGAAATTCTTCTTCTTCTTTTTCTCTCTGTTTGTAGAACTCGTGTTGGCTCTTTTGTCTCGGTGGCCGTGCTTCTCTCTGCCCATTTGATCGGCTCTCAACGCCGCCACACGCGCCTCTTTATCATGACGTCGTTTCTTATAGATATGCTCGATGTCACGCATTGAGACAATTTCGCTCGGCGTCTCGTTGACGTCCTCTTCTCGGGCCAGGGCTCGTTTACGTGAATGCGGCGTTATTTCCGCTCGCAATCGGGCAGTTTCAATTTTTTTGAAATCTTCATCAGTTAGGATTCGCATTGTAGACACTTTCTGAGCTTTGCTCTTCCTATCAACCTCTGGCATCGCTACAAAAATACAAAATAATGAATCCATGTCATACTAAGAATACAGGTTTGGTCTGTAGATTCATATTCTTAGCGAATAATTGTTCAAAAAGCAAAGGAGATTTTGATTTATTAAAAGATAGTTTGCTCAACAAATTCCAGCTATGTGAGAATACTAAATAATAAGCGTGGGTGGCTACCTTGATCTTTTTTCTCCTCTTCTTCTGCCTCTTCGTCGCTATCAGAGATATTAACGTTGCCATCATCATCATCATCGTCACTGCCAACATCCACCCAGCTCTCTTCTTCTTCGCTTTCATCGCTCTCGGATTTCGCTTCTGGAAAAATAAAGATTATTTATTTAAAACATATTATTATTTGAAATTCCTACCGGGATCCTCGTTTTTTTACTCAAGGTGCTTACGTGCTCGAAGACACACACCTCAAACCCAACCGGCCTCTGGCCGAAGCCATCTACAGGCACCCCTTGAAGTTACTTTATTTCCTATCTCTAACTCCTCCTCGTGCGTTAGTGAGCTAATACTTATTTCTAGGTCCTTTTATGAATGTAAAGGCCACTTCACACGGATGGTTTTCTTGTTATATCGCATGCGATATGACGTCATATATGACCCTAGCGTCTGGTTGGATGGGTTTTTGGCTTTCTATTTTTTTTGCATGCCTTTTTTCCAAATCCATGCATCGACCAATCACAGAGTCGGATTTTTCACGTCATCCAACATGGCTGACTTTAACCAAAAAGTGAGGTTATTTGATTTTGACAGCTTATGTTTTATTGAAATATTTTATCAAAAAAAAAGGCGATCACCAGAGAACATTCGACCATTTCCGCCACACTTAGACTTCCAAACTCATTATGTTTGAATAAGTCCCTCCCTCTGAGTCGTGTGAATATATTAATACGTATTATTATAATTTTTGACAGCTCAAGTTTTATTCGCTGGCTGCATGTCTCGTGTTAGTG
>JAKCPI010012994.1:0-37334 GCA_023213315.1 Euborellia annulipes | reverse complement strand
ACATTTAAAAATCTATCTATTTATAAAATTCGCTAATGTCCGGCTGTCTCGTCCGTCTGTCAGCGCCTTCTATTTGAGCAACTTCCTCGTTGGAATTTCATAACCGAATATTTTATCCCTAAAGAGGATCTTCTAGGGATAACAGGAAAAGATATTTTCATCCCGGAATACCTATAACTTTTTGAGTTATTGATTCCTAAAGTTACTGATTACGAAACGTCATGACGTTTGGTCGTCGTGGCTCCGAAGATGGTTCAAACCCGAACCGAAACGTCAGCACGTGATTAAGAATTTTTATTAAAATTAAATGAAATAAAATTTAGCTGCATCCTAAGGGGGCTCTAGAGGGGGGGGACTAAATATTTTTTTCTTGAATAGTGGGTGGGCAAATTTGTGCGCCCGGCTTAGTCCGATCCTTTATTTTTTACTTTCTCTCTTAACCTCATATATATGTTAATATATAGAGAGAGAAAGTACCGTATTGGATTCATGTCAAAAATTCGATGTCGAGATTTTGATGGATTTTGGTGTGACAAGCTCATTACACAACTTTCGATTACCGAAGGTAAGAGAAAGTTGTGTGACTTGTCACACCAGATTTTTTTTTTTTAGTTATGAAATAATAATTGGAGTTGGGAAGAATAAAACCAGCGTTGTCGAACACCTTTACAGTTTTATAATCGTTGTTGCCATCCTCAGTGTCAATGAAAGACATTTTGAAAACCATTTCATTGGCACTGAGGATGGCAACCATTATGGTTACCGAAACATCTGCTTGAATAAAAGTGTAAAGGTGTTCGACAACGCTGGTTTTATTCTTCCCAACTCCAATCTCACATACCCAGCATACATCTTTATGAAATATTAATTTTATAGAAAATGTATTGATATTTGATTTTAATAAAACAGAATTACTCTTTTAGTTATACTAGAGTAAATAGTTATTATTATGATTTTACCTAATGGTGTGTTAATATTTTAGAGAGGTATATTTAATATAGCGAGAGGATTTTCGTATATAAAATGATAATAGTGTATCAAAAAATGTATTATTAATCTAATTTTTTTTTTGATCAAAGTGATTTTTTCTAGAGCTGGACCAGTTGGTCAAACGCCTTTCCTATTTCATATGATAAATTCATGTAGAGAGAGGTCGGACGACTTCCTTGGCATTCTCTGCTCATCCCCGATTGGGGATAGAAGAGTGAATGCCTCGGGGGTGTTCGGGTGCTAGGTGTGGGGCCCGGAGGCCGGGCCTAGGGCCGTATCGACCCATGGGTCCCCGCGCTTGCCTATTTGGGTCACGAACCCGGCACACGCCACCACCATTGGTCTTGCACACCAACATCACTACTAGCCTACAATCCTATAACCCTAGAGCCTATCAGCAGCCAGACGCCTGTGCAACCAGCTCCTCTCGTCCCATCAATTATTGCCCACTGGGTGAAAGAAAAAAAAAGAGCATCCAGGATAATTACAATATATACAATAAAATAAGGGAGACATTGTCTTTTGGAGTTTTTTCTTCTTCTTTCAATCAATAAAGCAACAGTTTAACACTCTGTGAATGAATCTGATCATTGAGAATAAAAATCTGCTTGACTTCTTCTTATTTTAAAATAAAAAAATATTTTAATAATACATTTTTAGGAAGTGATAAGGCGACATATGCATACAAGCGGTAAAGCCCGGCTTTGGCCGGGGCTACGCCCCTGGACCCCCTTGCTCGCCTTCGGACCTCAATTGCAAACTTTTAAAGTTTTAAATTTCCCTCTCTATCTTAATTTCCCTTTGCTCTGGCCATTCAGCGCCCTGATTCAGTGGCTAGCGCATTATATTTAGTAATGATGATTACTAGCCGCTCCGCCCGCCGAAGGCGGCTAGACAGGGGAGCCTCGCCTCCCCCTTTTCTTATTCAATTTTTCAATCAACTCGTTTCAGGCAATAAAAATACATGTCTGGCTTGTTCAAAAATACCACTCTCTTATCTAAGGGCGGAGTGTCCGTCTGTCTGTCTGTCTTGTTCCAATCCGAGTCTCATTCCCGATCTCTCTAAAGAAAAAGTATTATTTGAAATTCCTATCGGGATCCCCGTTTATTTACCCGAGGCGCTTTCGTTCACGGAGACACACACCGCAAACCCAACCGGCCTCTGGCCATAGCCATCTCCAGGCACCCCGTGAGGTTTACATCATTTTCTATCTCTAACTCCTCCTGCGTTTCTGGCTACTGAGCTAATCCTTGTTTCTGGTTCCACCCAGCTCCTTTTATCCAACCTCTTCTATGCTAGGGAGGATGTCTTGGTTTGAGGAGGAGGCTCCCTGAGCACCGACTCTTTTCGAAGAATGCATCACTGAAGGGGAAACTTCTTTACGTCCTTTCCACAGGATGGGATGTCACAGCAACTCTCTCTCTTCGTAGAGCCTAGGGGCTATTGTGAGATCCAATATTCCATTCCAGTGTCTGCTTGAGGATTTGTTTACATTAATATTTTTATTTAATGAAAAAATGACGCTCGCCCAAGATTTGAACAGGAAACTTCTTTGTAGAAGCCGACAACCTAGCCCGCTACACCAGCGAGCCCCAAAAAAAAAAAAAAATAAATAAATAAAATTTTAATTATATAACAATTTTTATTATTTTTCTTTTGAGAGATTTAATTTTAATTTAATTATTTTAATTAATTGGCTTTAATTTTTGATAAGTCAAGACAAAACTCAATCCTTCCAATGTGCAAATTCATTTTCTGGAATTTGTTGAGAATTTGCGGACCAGAGTATTTGTTTCTGAACTACGGGAAGTTGGTCAAACAGAACGGGCAGACAGACGACACTCTACTATTATATATATAGATATTTAAAATATCCCCCCTCCCCCTCGGATTTTTTCACCCACATTCCTTAGCTAGCTAACATTAACCATGATAATTCCTCTAACCTCTTGTCCATGGAATGAAACTATTTTTTATTCCCTTAAAACAAATACTGTAGATCAATTCAAAATTCGATTAGAACACTTTTAGTTTAATTAATGCAAGTAGACTAATTGAAATTCTATGTATTGTTGGGCGATGGAATTTGGAATATTCACAAATTAATTCCCCACCCATTCATTTTACCTTAAAAAGGAATTTCAGGATGAAATTAGTTTCAATAGAAGTTCACTCTCTTGATTTCACTCCCTTACTCTCGTCTTCATGGTTGCATGTGTACCCTTAATCATCTATTCCAAAAAAAAAATTAGAAAATATTTTGAATACTGTTTCTATATCGACATGCATTGTAACTAGGATTGCCACCTGTACTCTATAATAAAGTATTGCACTTTTTTCGGGTAATTATACTCTATACTTTATGAGAACAATAAAGTACGCAAAAATACTTTATTTCGCATGATTTGATTTTTCTGAAGATGTAACTCCCACCTTTAGTTAAGGCAAACTACAAAATGACTTTTTCAAACTTTATATATGTCGAGTATATACAGTAGGCCTATATCAATGGTAAAAATAGCTGGCCCAGATTTTAACATTGGGAAAGCGGGACACTTGGGGAGCAAAATATATTTCCATAGAACGCAAAAATAGTATTTTATTATATTTATTTTAATTCCGAAATATATTACTTTAAAAAAAAATCTGGTATGTCAAGCACAGAACACAACTTTCTCTTACCGAAGATAAGATAAATACAATTTACTCGGACCAGCGTAATTTTGTTCAGCATTTTACGTTTATGTAAGCTGCGCTGAAATAGAAATGAAGAAAAACTATTAGTAACATAAGGATTGCCCTGAGATATGACATGGGGCACCTCCGTATCCAAATGGGATCCGAACCCGCGACCCTTGTTATGCAAGGCAAGCTCGCTACCAATTACACCGAGCCCGAGGGATACAGTAGATTAAATGACAAAATTTCACTTTTAGGAATTTTATATACGCAAATGACTAAACTATGTTAATTTATACCCGAGTCAAAACATAAATTCCTATTTAAACCTCAAAATCTTCAGTGAGGCTTTCGAAGGTCAGTTTAATTTTTTGAAGATTGGATTCAACACAGAAAGTAATCCCAGTTTAAACCCTACAAAATCAAAATCCTACGGATAGTTTTACAACTTTGAGGATTAAATCAGAACTGCAGAATCTACAATTGGCCCTCAAAAACTTCAATCCATATAGACATAATTTTATACGGGTTTGAACCTCAAAAACCTCAAATGAGAGTTTCGAGGTTATACTGTAGTTAGGATTTCAAATCAATCGGTAATTCATATTTAAACCGCATAGTAGGGCTGGACGGTAATGGATTTTCATTACCGACCTCGATAATGAAAAAAAACAAACCGGTTTTTCTCGAAAGTCGGTAAAAATTTTTTACCCCCCCCCCGCGCCCCCGGGGGCGGCGGGGGGGGGGGGCGGGGCCTCCGGCCCCCCACGCTCAGGCCCGCCCGCGGAACAGAAATTTGCCGCCGCGGAACCAAAGTTGGCCGCCGCGGCACATTTTTTTTGGCCCCCGGGGGGGGGGGGGCCGGGGGGGGGCCGGCGCGGAACCAAAATTTTTCCCCGTCCGAAAAAATATTTTACCTTTTTTTTAGAGACGCCAATTTTTCCTGCCGTTCGCGGCACAGAAATTTGTCGCCGCGGCACATTTTTTTTTTTCGCGGAACCAAAATTTTTTCCCGTCCGAAAACATAAGTTTTTACCGACTTTCTTTTCGGCAACTCAGGCCATTTAAGACTTTGACGATAACCGTTATTGATTTAATATAGCCTACATATATGGGGTCCAGGCATTCTTATTTAAGCTATTTGGTATCCAATTGGCTTAAATAAAATCATCGGACTGCCTGGGATCCGAAGCCACGACGTTTGGTATACGAGGTGAGCACGCTAACCTCTACACCAAGCCCCCTCCTGTAAATTGAACCTTCCTACCAACCGCCCCCACCGGGTTCGCATCCCATCCCATGCGGCAAAAATTTATTTCAATTGAATTGGCTACCAACCATTTGAAATTAATAGGGAATGGGTCTAAATGGCCAACATTCACACTTTTTCTCATTCACACTCACACTCACACATTCACACTGTCTTTTCGGCAACTCAGGCCATTTAAGACTTTGACGATAACCGTTATTGATTTAATATAGCCTACATATATGGGGTCCAGGCATTCTTATTTAAGCTATTTGGTATCCAATTGGCTTAAATAAAATCATCGGACTGCCTGGGATCCGAAGCCACGACGTTTGGTATACGAGGTGAGCACGCTAACCTCTACACCAAGCCCCCTCCTGCAAATTGAACCTTCCTACCAACCGCCCCCACCGGGTTCGCATCCCATCCCATGCGGCAAAAATTTATTTCAATTGAATTGGCTACCATTCAATTTAAATAGGAACGAGGTCTAAATGGCCTCCGATGCCGAAAAAGATTAAAAAAAAAAAAAAAACTGTTCACTGTACACTGATGTAGTATTTCAGATTTTTCCTATTCATTTTCCGGCTCTTCTTTCCATAGAGTCAATGTTAAATCCCCATATGGGGATTTGCATGTTATTTTTGATTCAAAAGGGGGTCCGTCCTTTTTGAACATTTTACACATTTAAAATAAATTTTTCCAATTCTTATGAAATTTTTCTATTTATTTAGGATTCTCTATTGTGTATAAATCCAATGTCCAAATATAAGATTGAAATTTGGAAAAATAACCATAATAACCATATTTCAAACAAGTAACATTTAAAATACAAAGAGCCTATGAAAATTTTGAATCAATTGACTTTTTTTTACTTTTTACTTATGAAATACAAGTTAACTAAGGTACTATGGGCGACAAAATATATCTCCACACAAAAAACTACTGTGCGACCACTCACACCAGATTTTTTAATACTTTTTGTAATTGTCCACGTTCTTATATAACTTTTAATTAGTGTACTTTTTAAGAAAACAAACAAATTTCATTAAGCGTTATTAAACAAATTAAGATAGATAATATGATATTCCAACACATTTATTTAGCTTAAGAGCAGCAGTCAGAGCCAGAGAATGTTCTTCTCTCCAAGGGCTGTAATTAGTTAAACCCTTATCTATGCATCTGTGTCTCGAGTATTTCTTTCAAACTAGGCCACTCACTTACTCACTGTAGTGTGTAGATGCTCATTAGATTTTACTTCTTTCTTCTCAAGCTTTTATTTATTCGTTAAGCTTTTTTTTTTTTTTTTTGTGCCACTTAGATAATGATTAAAGATGTTTTTCAATTTAAAGAAAACAAAAATCTGGTGTGACTGGTCGTACAGCACGCAACTTTCTCTTATTTGTCACACCAGATTTTTGTGTCGATATTTATTTAGTTTCCGACAACATATTAAAACTCAAGATATAATGTAAATTAAAAGGCAGACCATGTCGCGAAAACCACTTTTTTGGATTCAGGGAACCTCATAATGCGTATATCCATCAAAATCTAGACATCGAATTTTTGACTTTCTCTATATATAGTATATATTGACATAATATAGAGGTAAGAGAAAAAAAATGAATTTAGGAGGAGGGTAAAAGGGAAAAGCAAAGCCTTTAAGGATCTGGAATTGATTTGTGGAACGGTTTGTCTGTCTCTACTTGGGATTATAGTCCTCTGCCCCCTATGATTAAATCTATAATCAATTTTGTCAAGTCCTAATGTGCTAGTTGTATGAAATTTTTATTTAGTTCTTGATCGCAGAGAATAGTTGAGGTAGAGAGGTCATACCATCCTTGTTAAGGTTTTGGCCAGGTTTTCCTTAACAGCTTAAGGCGAATGTCGGGATGGCTAATGCGACGTTTACTCCTGGTCTCGTGGCTTACGTGAATTTTTTGATATTGTTTTTTTTTTTTATTTCTTTCGAATGAACATGTTGATTGTTAATGGGCATGCATTTCTATTTATTTATTTATTTTGTTTTCTTTTTTTTTTTTTTTTTCTTTTTTCCTTTTGTTTTGTTTTGTTTTGTTGTATTTGTTATTGTATTTAAATTTGTATTGTGTTTGTTGGACCTAGCCACCGAGGACTGGTGCCTCTAAGCGGGTCGTAATAAATTTATTTATTTATTTATTTAAAATAGCTGATTGCCTGCAGCATAGGCAGCCAAATTTACAAGCCAGTGTAGGGGGCGTACTATCATGTAGGCTGTCTCCGTAACAACTAATTTTTCTTCTTTTTTTTTTAATAAAATAGGAAAATTGAAATTTAATCATCAAATTTGATTAACATCGGACCTTTAGGGGAGTTCTAAAGAGGGGGGGGGGGGCAATATTTTTTCTTGAATAGTAGATGGGCAAAGTTGTTAGGCTTAGTCTGACCCTTTATTTTATTTTATTTTTTTTTTAATTTGTCCTGATTTGTTTTTTTGATCATTCAAATTTAAATTTGAACTATTGATATGCCTACGGGCTTGGTCTAGTTGGTAGCGTGCCTGCCTTCTATACCGAACGTCGCGGGTTCGGACCCAGGCAGTCCGATGATTTTATTTAAGCCATTTGGATACCAAATGGCTTAAATAGAAATGTCTGGACCCCCAATAAATATAATTAAATAATAACGGTTATCGTCAAAGTCTTAAATGCCCTAAGTTACCGAAAAGACTGTGTGAATGTGTGTGTGAATGAGAAAAGTGTGTTAAAAAAAAAACTATTATTTATAAGGAAGATAAAAAATTTTTATTTTTTAAAAACAAAATGTTGTTTCACTCCTTTTCCTAAGATGATTTTAAAAAAATTTCAACACCCACCTCACTTAAAAACAAAATTCTAGGACATTATTTTTTAAGAGACTTTTTTGGTTAACGACAGGATGCATCCCTTTTCGTTTCGGCCATTTCGGTAGCCTTCATCAGAACCTTTTTTGTCTAAAATATAATATATAACTTGTTATGTACACTAAAACAAATCGATGTAAGAGGTATGTACATAGTTTAGATTGTAATTGCAGTGTAATATATTACTTTTTATTCTAATAATTCTAGACAAAAAAGGTTCTGATGAAGGCTACCGAAATGGCCGAAACGAAAAAGAATTGCTTTTTAATGAAACAATTCTCCTCTCCAGCTCTCCATCCTACTAGAAAACACCTGAAGGAAACTACATATTAACCTACAGATAACAAAATATTATAATCATACGCAATACGATCCAAAGCTGTGAATACTCCTTGAACCAGCATCAGGAAATACATCGAGTATATAAACAGACTTCTCGAGAGCCATTGATTAGGCGCTCTACTATTTTGTGATTCGAACCAGAATTAGCGTAAACACTATTGCAGAATTTGTCTTTTTTAAATATTTATATATAAAAAGAAATGAGTATAAAAATCCTCCAGCAACATTTATTCCTCTGATTAGCCAAGTTTTATCTTTTAAGGATAGAGAAAATCTAAAAACTTAGGCAAATGAGTTGACTCGCTCAGAGTTTTTATGGAGCTTGTTTCTCAAGTCTTTTCTTCTTTCTTTTATCCTCCCTTCGCCCTCTAAGTAGCCTCTAATCGATCCCTCTGGCCTCTCTTTTTTTTTTGCTCTATATGATTGTTGTAACCAGGGCTGGGGCGTCGGCAAAAAAATAAAGAGGATTTAATAGTTTTTGTAGTTAAAATTCTACCTACACGGGCATCTTGAATTTTAATGCGGCAACTAAAAAAATCTCATGTGACAAGCAGAGAACATAACATTCTGATAGTTGTGCGACCAGTCACACCAGATCTTTTTTATTTAAAATTAATTCACCCTTGAATGGCATACACCTTATGGCAATGAATTGAATGTGAACATTAATGAATGCCATTAGCAATCCCTTTGTTAGACAATCGTTTTTGTTTTCTTTCCATATTTCTTGAGCATAATATAAATTAGAGCAGAGAGGAAACCTTCTAAGGAAATGAGGTGTTAGAAAGAGAGAGAGAGAGAGAGGCAAATGGATGAATGTATCAAAGGTAAATTTGACAATGAAACATCGCCGACATTTAGTATTTTTCAAAAAAAAAAAAAATAAATAAATAAAATCTGGCACAGCACACAACTTTCTCTTACACTTCGGCAAGAGAAAGTATGTGTACTGTGTTGCCCCACCAGATTTTTTTGTGTCGAGATATATATTTGAAAATTTGAAAAAATAAAACCCTTATCTGTTATAGATTAATTACATAATTTAATAATAAGCCACGAAATTATTTCTCCCGGAGGTTGGTGGATATTCATTTTTAATTTGAATAGCCATGATTAGGAAAAAATAATATAGGCTTTTATTTAATTAACTAAAATTTGAACGGAGACTAAATGAAATTAGAGGCCCAAAAAGAGTGAAAAAAAATTTAATTGAAATTAAAAAAAAATTTTTTTGAATGACAGCATCAGTTTTTCCACATCATACTTTCTCCTACCTCTATATATGTTAATATATAGGGAGAGAAAGTATTGGATTCATGTCAAAAATTCGATGTCGAGATTTTGATGGATATACACTTTTTGAGTCCCCCTGAATCCAAAAAAGTGGTTTTCGCGACATGGTCTGTCTGTGTTCAATTTTAAGCATGAAGGAATTGAGCTACGAGGTTGAAATTTTATATTTAAGTTAGACACCCCCCTGGTCAAGGGCGGATACAAGAAGGGTAATTACCCCCCCCCCCCCCGAGATTTAAAAAAAATACATTTTTTTCGAAAAAAAAAAAAATTTATTTTTAATCTAAAAATTTAAAAATTAATACTTAAAAATTTGATTTGTATTTACATTCTGGCAAACAAGTACAGAATGCGCCTTTAAATTACCGAAATTAAGAAAAAAATGTGTGTTGTGCGACCACTCACACCAGATTACCCCCCCCCCTCCCCCGAGAAACACCTCTGGATTCGCCCTTGCCCCTGGAGCGTGAAAATAAGATTTGAATCAAAATCGGCTAAAAAGTACTAGTACTTTACTGATGTAATTTTTCATTTTTGAATTCAAATGTACGGTACTGTCGGAAACTAAATATATCTCCATACAAAAAAAATCTGGTGCGACAAGCCTAGAACTCAACTTTCGATTACCGAAGGTAAGAGAAAGTTGTGTGCTGTGCGACCAATCACACCAGATTTTTCATTTTGAAAAATTAACATCAAACATCAATATTTTTTAATAAAAACGCTAACCTCTACACCAAGCCCCGAGGGCTTTAAAAATTATTTTAATTCGAATTTATCCCTAATAAATAAATAAAAGTTAAATAAGTACACGAGTGTAAATTACCAATTACTTTACTTATGAAATAAATATTACTGTTCATAGGACCTCCTGAAAATAAAAAAAATCCTTAATTTTTTATTATAAAAAAATATTAAATTCTTTAAGATTCCTTTTTTAATTAAAATTAATATTTTTAGCCAAAAATTTCCGTGTAAAGAAAACAAATAAAATATTTGAATCAATGGGGGATTATTTCTCTTTATATATAATAGAAGAGACTTTAAAAACGTGTATTTCTCTTGAAAATTCATTTTAGGCGTGTGCGATAATTTTTATTATTCAAAAAATAACTCAAATTATTTTATTTATTGATAATGGAATACCAATTAATTTAAATAAATAGGGACGGAGTCTAAATGGCCTCCGATGCCGAAAAAGACCTTAATAAAAAATAAGTATTTATTGATAATAAGGGTGGAGTACTTTAAAAATTATTTTAATTCGAATTTATCCCTAATAAATAAATAAATACAAAAAATAACACTTGGAAATTATTTATTTATATTGCGGTGAGTTTTAATGGTGGATAAATGAAGTGTGTCTTTTAATAGTTATTTCATTCCCAACGGAATAAAACCCCGTTAGTTTGCAAGTGAATAGAATTTTTTTAAATAGAGAATTTATTTGATAATTCTCAGAGAGGAATGCGATCCATCTAAGCTGGCTTGCTGCCTGCCTGCCAGGCGTCTCTTGTCTTTTAGATGTATTCGAGTCGAGACACGAGTCATTCGGTTCAGTTCCGCTCTCTCTCTCTCTCTCTCCCTCTCGCGTGTGTTTAGTTTCTTTTATATTGTGTTGTGATTTGTGCAAATAAGACGTTCATCCCCCAACCCCGTCTGGTCGTCTTGTTATTAAGGTAATCAATATTTGCATAACGAATTAAAAATTTCTATTTTTTTTCTCTTAAAATATACTTATAAAATTATCCAATTTTTAAAATATAACACTATGATGAGTCGTGTACCCCAGAGGGAGGGTGAGAAAGGGTGTAAATCATCCCTTCTAATAAACAAAATAGAATTTTTCTTTAAAAATAAAATTTAAAATAGAAATTTTTTTTTTTTGTAAAATGTTTACTTTTAAACAAATGGATTACTTTCGCCCCCTTCTCGCCCTCCACCCCTCTAACACAAAATTTAGTTTTCCTATAATATTTAATAAGAAATTATTATTAAATAATGGAAAATATTCTTAAATTTTTATCTCTCATTCAAGGGCGGATCTAGAGGTGTTTCTCGGGGGGGGGGGGGGGGGGTAATCTGGAGTGACCCGTCGCACAGCACACTATTTTTTCTTAATTTCGGTAATTTAAAGACGCAATCTGTACTTGTTTGCCAGAATATAAATACAAATCAAATTTTTAAAATTTTACATTAAAAATAAATTTTTTTTCGGAAAAAGATATTTTTTTTTCAAATCTCGGGGGGCGGGGTAATTACCTCCTTTACCCCCCCCCCCCCTCTGTATCCGCCCTTGCTCTCATCTGTGATAGAGTGATTTTTGGAGGTAAAAAAAAAATAGATTGTTTTTTAATGCTAGAGCTTTGCTTCAGCACTCGCCTCCCCTAATTTAAAAATTCAGATGATTTTTTTTACTTTCTCTTACTCTATATGGACCTTGTTACGCATTAGTGTGTCAAGAGCCAGGAACCGAGATTTGAGAAAATCAACAATAAAGTTTTTCGTTTTCATTGGATTATATATAATTTTTACTTTCTCTTACCTATGTATATATGTAATATATATATAGAGAGAAAGTATTGCATTCATGTCAAAAATTCGATGTCGAGATTTTGATGGATCTTCACGTTTTGAGGTCCCCTGAATCCAAAAAAGTGGTTTTCGCGACATGGTCTGTCTGTGGGTGGGTGGGTGGGTGGGTGGGTGGGTGGGTGGGTGTGTGTGTGTGTGTTCAATTTTAAGCATGAAGGAATTGAGCTAGGAGGTTGAAATTTTATATTTAAGTTAAATACCTCCCGGGACCGGAAAAATAAGCTTTTAATCAAAATCGGCCAAAGAATACTAGTACTTTACTGATATACTTTTTCAGTTTTTTTTCGATTTTCTCAAAATTCGCTCTAACGATTTTGATTAAAATTCAAAAATCAATTATTTTTTAGATGCTCTTTCAAATGTATATTCGCGTTTTGCTCTCAAAATTGTTTGAAGCACACTTTACTCTTGTGCTTCATAGGAAAGAGGAGAAATGGTTGCCATGGTTACAAAATATAAATATTTTCCCATGTTTATAATTTTGACATCTGAATTCAAATATTCCCTACTACCGGGAACTAAATACATGTCGACACAAAAAATCTGGTGTGACAAGCACAGTACACAACTTTCGATTACCGAAGGTAAGAGAAAGTTTTGACACACTAATGCGTAACAGGTTCCATATATGAAATATATGTAGACAAAGCATTGTTTTCTTTAATATGTTGACGTTTTCTGAGTCTTAACATGCCTGTATATCCGTCCTTTGTTTCGTTTTGTTTGTAGTTTTATTTAGAATTCCTCTCGGCTCTCGCATCCACTTATAGATGTTTATTAATTCAAATTCACCCTTACTCTACAAATTTTCTTCATATACTGTACTTTATATAATGTTTGATTGAGAAAGAATATAATTCAAATTGTTTTTTAACTTGAAATTAAAAAAAAAAAAAATCTTCTGGTACATATTCTTGAACAAATAGTTTATTACTAGACGGAAAGCCCCGCCTAAGGCGGGGCCTTCCGTCTAGCCAGGGAGCTGCGGCCCCTGGACCCCCTTGCTCGCCTACTTATATACATACCGGTACATACATTTTCCCTTTTCATTTTTATATGTAGAGATTATTTTAGCGGTTAATTATTCATGGACTTAAGATTTTTTGTGAATCATATCCTTTCCGGGACTCTCCCGGTACACAGACAAAAAATCTGGTGTGACTGGCGCACAGCACACAACTTTCTCTTACCTTCGGTAATCGAAAGTTGTGTACTGTGCTTGTCACACCAGATTTTTCGTGTCGACATATATTTAGTTCCCGACAGTACGGTACATTTGAATTCAGATGTAAAATTTATAAGTATGGGAAAATATTTATATTTTGTTACCATGGCAACCATTTTTCCTATCTTTCCTATGAAACACAAGAGTTTTAAAGAGCATCTAAAAAATAATTGATTTTTGAATTTTAAAAAAAATCGTTGGAGCAAATTTTGAGAAAATCGAAAAAAACTGAAAAAGTACATCAGTAAAGTACTAGTACTCTTTGGCCGATTTTGATTAAAAGCTTATTTTTCCGGTCCCGGGGGGTGTTTAACTTAAATATAAAATTTCAACCTCGTAGCTCAATTCCTTCATGCTTAAAATTGAACACAGACACACACACACACACACACAGACAGACAGACCATGTCGCGAAAACCACTTTTTTGGATTCAGGGGACCTCAAAACGTGAAGATCCATCAAAATCTCGACATCGAATTTTTGACATGAATCCAATACTTTCTCTCTATATATATATATTACATATATACATAGGTAAGAGAAAGTAAAAATTTACGGCGATATTTTAGAATTCAAAATGTAAATAAATAAAAAAAATCGTAAACATGGGTAAATATTTATATTTTCTTACCATGGCGCTATCCCTGAGACCTGATTGGTTGTTTCACACATCGGACACCCTCTTAGCCTTTTATATATAAGTATATGATTATTATTATTTTTTTTTTGTCGTCTTTTTTTCTCCCAGAGTTCTTATCTAGATTTTAGAATAGAGGTTCTTAACAAGGGGTGGCTGCACCCCCAAGGGGAGTGCTAGTCGATTTATAGAAATTCTTTATATAAAATTTTATCTTTTTACTTTCTTTACGCAAATCTTGAAAAATTACAAATGTGAAAGGGATGACTTTTTTTTTTTGTCTACAGCAGTGGTTTCCAAACTTTATATTACCACGCCTCCCTTAAAAATATTTAATCGTACGACGCCCCCCCCCCCCCCATTTTATAAAATAATACAAACACAAACATTTTTATTGCAAAAAGATTTATTAATACAAATTATTATATTAATTTATTTATTAAATTTTAGCAATCATTTAGAAAATTGCTCGATTTGGCTATATTCGAGCCTCCCCTTAGACTAGTCCACCCCTCCTAGTTTGAAAAAGGCTGGTCTACAGGTTCTAGGGGGTGCAAGAGTATATTTTAAACCTGTGCTGATTACTGAAAAGGTTAAGAATCCCTGTTTTAGCTAATTAATTTTGAATTAAATTTTTTTTTTTAAATTCTGACGAGTTGAAATTAAACAAATCTGGTGTGACTTAACGCACAGTAGACAACTTTCGATTACCTTCGGTAATCACTCCCCTTGGCTTTTAGATTATCATTATTGATATCAACATCTCCTACCTCTGGGGGGATGGGGGTGGGGGCTCTTTAAATTTGATTTTCAGATCAAAGAATAAATAGTTACATATAATTATATACTGTATACGTAGATATTAGTTGACTCTCATATTATTAACTTTGCCCATCGACCGTAGGTTGGGTAGGGAAAGTTCATGTAATTTAATGAAAGTTAAAAAATTTTTTCATGTCAATGATAGTTAATGTTAATCTTAAAAAAAATCGAAATTTTTCTGAAGCTGCCAAAATGCGTTTTGAGGTCCCCTGAATCCATTTAAGAAGTTTTTGGAATGATGTCTGTGTGTGTGTCTGTCTCTGTGTGTATGTGTATGTCTGTGGTAATTTTTTTCGTCAACGAAAACTCAAAAACTATTCATTCAATTGTTTGGAAATTTTGCACCCATAAACTAGGGGTAGAGGCCAAGAACTGAAAAGCTTTTGGTAAACATCGGACCATCAGGGGGGCTCTAGGGGGGACAAAAATGTTTTTCTTACATAACCTATATATTTTTTTTTTATATATTCAGTAACTAGACTTCCTCTCGAGTAAAATGATATATAATATGTATAACATCGGACCATCAGGGGGGCTCTAGGGGGGGGGGACAAATATTTTTTTCTTGAATAGTGGGTGGGCAAAGTTGTGCGCTCTGCTTAGTCCGACCCTTTATTTTTTATTGTTTATATATTGGAAAAATCTGGTGTGCTAACCTCATTTCTCTTACCTTATTCGAAAGTTGTGTGATGTCAAGAAGTATTTACGAAAAATTCTGGCGTGACTGAACGTAATTTTCTCTTCTACTTGGTTGTGTGATGTGCTATAATATCATTTTTTTTTTTTTTTTTTTACTCGTGATAAATTTAATTTCTGATAGCACATTAAAACCATAATAGGTAAAATTTATAAATTTCTATTTCTTATCTTTCCTATTAAGTAGAAGAGAGTAAAGTGGGTTTCAAACAATTTTGAGGACAAAATGAAAATAGCGTATACATATTGATCTGATACAGACTTTTCCCTATTTAAAAATAATTAGATGTTTATTTAAAAAAATTAATTTTAGAGAAAAGTTATTCAAAGATTTTAGTCTCTGAATAGGATTAGGATAATATATTATGGCCTTCAGATCGTCCTAATCCCTGTTGCCTGTGTAATGGTATTAATTATTGACTATTATCTGAAATATAATGTTGTTGCACTCTGGGTTTAGATTACGTCAATAAAAGTATAAATTTTAATTATAATGATCAATTTATTTATGAAAAAAAATAACGATTCGAGATTAACTTTCAAATTGGTTTATAAAAATAATTAGTGTGTCTTTTTATTATTAATCTTATTTATTTAAAATTCATTAATATTAATATAATTTGTTTCTCTTGTTTAGATAAAATAATCTCAATGACCTCGGTTTAAATTTTGAATATTTAAAAAATAAAAGAATGAAGTTAATCGAATTTATGGAATTCCTCAAACCGTGTATTATAATTAATTTTTATTGAACACTTGGCCTGAAGAATTTCCTTTTTGCTACCGAAATGTCTTTGAAATTATTTTATTTAAATTATTAAATTATTATTGCTAGGTCCTTTTTAAATTATTATTATTTGATAAGTTGAGTTTAATTATTATTTCTTTAAAAGTTTTTAGTTCATTTAAATTCTTTTTAATATTATTATTATTTGGCAAGAAAATTCTAGTGAGTTGAGCTTATCTGTATAGAGATGTATGATGATTTGTTGAGTTCGGGATCGATGTCTTCGGCAGGCTATGTGGTTGTTCAGCTCGACGAAGGCAGCTTCTTGAAGACCGAAATGTCGATCATCAGGATGTCAGACTCGGTGTAGGACGTCAACTCGCAGATTCGATTGATTGTTGATTTTGATTGATGTGTTTTTAATTGTTTGATTTTTTATAATTGTTGTAATTTTCTTCTTTCTTCTTTGCTTCGTTTCTTCTTTCTTCGTTTATTTTCAATATTATTTGTTTTATTTTTTTTTTTTTTTTTATGAATTTGATTATTTTTAATGAATTTGTTTGTTTTAATTATTATTTTTTATTATTTAATGTGTTAATTGTTGAGCGCTTGGTATAAATGGACTCTTGTATGAATTTGAGCTCTTGATATGAATGGGGCTTTTGTATGATTGGAGCTCTCGAGTCTTCCGTCCCTTGCATTTTATAGTAAATTTTCACACCGCCTGACGTCAGCCTCGTCATTTGTCCTTCTGCCCTGACTTCTAGTAGCAACCAATTTTTTAACATCTCTGCACTTTGACTTGTTAATTATTAACTTGCTCATATCACCCGAAAATTCATGCCAAATAACAAATTTTGAATTACTTAATACTAACTCACTCTCACTTTTTTAAGAAATTAGTTTAGACTTTGATTTTCTTGCCAATTTGATTAAAAATATCATTTTCTGATAATTAGTATATTCTTATCATTTTACCTTTTAAATTAAATTATTTTAAATATTTCTTAGAATTTTTGTTTAAGTGACCTTTTCTATGGACCATTTCTCTGTGTTGGTACAATATGTATCTAAGAAAGAATTATTTTATTTAATTTTAATTAAGATCGAAAAAAATAAACTGAAAAAGTAGATCAGTAAAATTCTAGTACTCTTTGACTAGAGATTATTTACATAGGGGGTACAGTTAGGGACAATATTAAGTTCCACTCATGCGTGATTATTTCATTGATTTTAAAAAAATATTAAATCTTTTTTAATGGAAACTTTCATGGTTGAAACCTAGAAAATTTTCAATAATATAAAAACAATGAAATAATCACAAGTAGAAAAGGCATGGGTGGGACTTAATATTGTCCCTCACTGTACATAGCTTAAATATGAAATTTCAACTTCAAATCTTTTCCTTTCTGTGAGTTTTTTTTTACCATAGAGCATTTTGTTTGAAATCGCTAGCTCTCAAAATGTGTATTTCCAACAAAATCTCAACAATTTTTGACATGTATCCAAAACTTGGCCTGCTTCTCATTTCATTTGATGGTATCATATTAAACATCAAGCTGAATTATCAATAATATTTATTTATTTTTTAATACTAAACAAAAATAAAATACAGTAATAAATTTTGGGATAGTTAATAGATTAACAATTACTTAAAGTGGAACTGGGGAGGGGGGGGTGTGTTATCAATTTTTGGCATCAACCTGTTAGTTTAGGCGTCTGCCACCCTCAAGGCTCTTGTATTTCAAACTCATAATGGGAGTAATTATTTATTAAAATCGATGAAAGAATAAGAGTCGCACTTAATTATGAATATATTTCATGGTCATTTTTTTATCGCTTCGTTTAAAATGCATTTAAAATAAAAAGGAAAGAAGTACTGAAGGTCTTGGTGTAGCGATTAGCCTACTCCTTCTGTTGCTTTTAGTCCCGCATCGCTCGGTATGACTGATTTGGAGAGGTTGGGGGGGGGAGGGGAGTTTGGCGACTGGTGCGGGCGTTCAACGGGCTTGCTTTTCGAGGGCCACCTATCCCGATTTTTAGCATCACTTTACGTTGCTTAACAATATCAATTTTGGTAACTGTTGTTCATTCTTCTTGCCAGGCCCGGGGAGTTGCTAAATGTCATTTTTGTTTGATTAAACTAAATTCACTTTACTTTTACTTTTTCTTACCTCTATATATATGTTAATATATATAGAGAGAGAAAGTATTGGATTCATGTCAAAAATTCGATGTCGAGATTTTGACGGATATACACGTTTTGAGGTCCCCTGAATCCAAAAAAGTGGTTTTCGCGACATGGTCTGTCTGTGTGTCTATCTGTGAACAAAATATCTCCAGAACGAAAAGAGCTAGGAGGTTGAAATTGTATATTTAAGTTAGGCACCCCCATGGGACGTGACACGAAGCTTTTGAACAAAATCGACCAAAGAGTACTCGTACTTTACAGTTGCAATTTTTCAGTTTTTTTCGATTTTCTCAAAATTTGCTCCACCGATTTTTTTTTTTTTAATTCAAAAATCAATTATTTTTTAGATTCTCTTTAAAATGTATATTCTCATTTTGCCATTGAAATCTTCCGAAGACCACTTTACTCTTGTACTCCATAGAAAAGATAGAAATGGTTGCCATGGTAACGGAATTTAAATCTTTTTCTTTTTATTAGATTAAAAAATCAATTATTATTTAAATTCCCATTTATTTGTGTCTTTAATTGCTTAGGAGAAAACATATATATATCTCTCTCTCTCACTTGCAAACATTATCGCCTGTCTCTCCGCCTTCTCTCATAGGCCTAATGTTAATTTCCTATAGGGATTTGTATGTTAATTTCAATTCAAAAGGGGGTCCCCTTTGAAACTTTTTTAGGCATTTAAAATTTTTTTTTTCAATTCTTATGAAATTTTGTATTTATTTACGATTCTCTATTGTGTATAAAATGTCCAAATATGAGATTAAAATTTTTAAAAATAACCATAGTTTATTTCAAGCAGTCAACATTTAAAATCCAAGTTTGAAACTAAGGTGCTATCGGAAACTAAATATATCTCGACACAAAAAATCTGGTGTGACCAGCACAGTGCGCAACTTTCTCTTACCGAAGGGTAAGAGAAAGTTGTGTGCTGTGCGCCAGTCACACCAGATTTTTTTTCATATAATCTCCTTAGAGGTAGATATTCATGCTCTTGTGCCTGGAGGGCTAAAGGTTTTTCTCAATTATATCATCTTCCAATTAATTTAGAAAAATAGAAATGAAGTCTAAAAATAAATATTGAAAGGATATGATTTCTTTCATAAGCCTCTTCAATTGAACCTCTTCTCGACTATTTATTATTAATATAAAAATCCCTTTAATTACATACTTCATCTGAAATGTTAATTATGAAAGGAATAAAAATAATAATTTTTTTTTTTTTTACTTTCGTTGAACCAGACGGATTTAATGCTCCAACAAACGCTCAGTCTTATTATTAAGGTTGGGCCATCTAACCTTTAGAATTTGAATGGGCTATAAAAAAATTAATAAATAATATTCTTTCAAAATTATCAGTTTATTAGAAAGAATAGACATTTTCATTTAAGAATGTAACATATCATCATTCAAATCAAGGCATCTACAGCTGCCTGGGGGCCATTGTGGTGAGATCCTATATTCCAATCCAGGGCCTGCTTGAGGATTTGTTTACATTAAATAAATATTTTTATTTAATGAAAAAATCCTTCACGCCCAGGATTTGAACATGGATCTTTTTTGTAGAAAGCCGACACTCTAGCCCGCTGCACTAGCGAACCCCTCGCAGTCATTTGAATGATGGGATTCAATTTTAAATAAAAATATCCAATCTTAAGTTGTATGCTGGGTATGTGAGATTAGAGTTAGGAAGAATAAAACCAGCGTTGTCGAACACTTTTACACTTTTATTCAGGCAGACGTTTCGGTAACCATAACGGTTGCCATCTTCAGTGCCAATGAAGTTTTTCAAGATGTCCCTGTCATACATAATAATCTTATATAATATAGGAAGCATCAGCCTGGAGCGCTCGGCAAGTAAGGCTGATCCAGGCTGATGCTTCCTATACTATATAAGATTATTATGTATGACAGGGACATCTTGAAAACTTTCATTGGCACTGAAGATGGCAACCGTTATGGTTACCGAAACGTCTGCCTGAATAAAAGTGTAAAGGTGTTCGACAACGCTGGTTTTATTCTTCCCAACTCTAAAAATATCCAATCTTTCTGATAAACTTTTAATTTTGAAAAAATATTCATTATCAAGGAGGAATTGCAGGAGCAGAGGCTTACAGCCCAAATTTTTTTTCTTTAAATATTTTATTGGGCCGACGTTTCAGTCTCGATAGAGGCCATCTTCAGGGCCCAAAAAGTGTCAAGCAAATTATATATATTTTCTTGATTCTTATTGGGCCCTGAAGATGGCCTCTATCGAGACCGAAACGTCGGCCCAATAAAATATTTAAAGAAAAAAAAAATTTGGCTGCCAGTCTCTGCACCTGCAACCCTTCCTTGATACAACTCAACAGCCACAACTACAATACTAATATATATTCATTAGTTTTTTTTCTTTTATAGCCGATTCAAATTCCAAGTTAGTTGACCCACCCTTTTTTAATTTAACAAAATTTATATTCTTTCAAGAAATTATGAGCTCTTTGCTCTAATAGAACGCTTTAAATAAGTTTATCCACTATTTTCATAAAATTTCATAGTTTTTTTTATTATGTTTTTTTTATTAGTCCAGAAAAAAAAGATCTTGATCCTAATACGTTCCCTCGGGTACATCCACAGTGACATTATTGCATCCGTCTGTATAGCATGTGTGACAAGCGAGGAAAACTTCATGTGGCAAATGAATATTCATGATCGGCTCGCACCAATCCGACCCACAAAATCTCAACATGACTTCGGTGTCGTAGACTAAAACAAACAAACAAAAAATAAAAATAAATAAATAAATAGACGTACTCAATTAAAAGGACAGAATTAATACAGAAATGCGGCCAAAAAAATAAATCAACATATTTATCAAGATAATCGTTCAAGATATAAGCAAGCCATCATCGCCTATTTATTAAAGCACTTACTTAAATCCATTTATTATTTAGCGATAATAAAACTAGTTTGAAGTCGTCTCGATAAGTCTTTTATCAAAAATCATGCCATGGCCACAGAGAAGTGAGATCCCCATCTTTGTTAACAAGCAAGGCCTGGTAGTGTTGAAACCATTGATAATGAGGTTCGGAATTTATTTAAATCATTTGGATATCAAATGGTGTAAATAAATATGCCTCAGCCCCCAATATAATTACTGTTCTCACCTCTGTTGACGACCGTTTGGCAACCATCGTATCTTTCAGGACAATCAGATAATTTAACCGTAGGATCGTTGTTCATATTACTGCAAGTTCTCAAGACAGGCGGTACATCTTGGCATTCCCAACATTTTATACCTGAAAAAAAAAAAAAATTAGAAATGAAAAGTATAATTAGCGATTATAATGATTTCAAAGTTTGTTTAGAAACATTATTTTAATTTACAAAACAAGATCTTGAATAACAAACAAGCAACTCGCTGTTTCTCATAATCTACATACATGAGTAATGTATGTAACGTAATAAAAACTTAAAAATGAGTTTTCTACTTTTTAGCAACATTTTAATTAAATAAAATTAATTTTATACTCAATGCAGAGCTTAACGTAATATTCGTTGGGATCGTTTTTATTGCGGAGTGTTTACTTCGTCATTCACTTGTGGACAAGTGAATGACTTGTGGACAAATGGGCCTAAATGCCGAAGTAACTACGGCGTATCGAAATTCTGCTTGAAATAACCTTCGGCCTAGAATCCAAAACTAAAACGTTTAGTTGATTGTAAAAGTCTTGGACGGAGCTGGAGTGTTATATGTCTCGCTTTTTGCGTAGAAGTAGTCGTCACATCAGTTTTTTTCTAAGGGCATTTAGACTGTGTCTCTATTTATTTCAATTGATAGGTAGTCAATTCAATTGACATGAATTTTCTTACCTTGAGAAGAGAAGCGAATATTTATCCCTAGTACAAGAGGCGAGTACTCCACTACGGCCATGGGCATAACTAGAGGGGTGCCGGGGGCTGCCCCCTCCCCCCCAGAAAGCTCCCTGCCCCAAGAAAAATTGAGAAATTATGGGGCTTTCCAGGCCCTCCGGAGGATAGCTGGTCTCATGGCCGCCCCCAGCCAAATTCTTTAGTTACGCCCATGACTACGGCCCAGGAATTACTTGACTAATTATACTTTTCTTAAATTGGGTTCACAATTTAATTTGGAAATAAAAAAAAATAGTTGAGAAGTTAAGAGATGTTGATGAAGAAAAGAAAAGCAGCTGGGCTCATTAAGCTAACGTTTCGGTCTCGGTCGAGACCATCTTCAGAGCTCATCGGCTATCAATATAAGATAAATATTACAAACTCAATTACGCAATTTAGGCATATAAATGTAAATAGATAGACTATTAATTACCTGTAGTCGATTTGAGGCACCATCTTCCAAAAATAAACTCAATTGTTTCAACCTGTGCATATCTATTTACATTTAGGCCTATATAGTTAAAAGGTTATGAATCGGGTAATTGAGTTTGTAATATTTATCTCATATTGACAGCCCATAAGCTCTGAAGATGGTCTCGACCGAGACCGAAACGTTGAATAATTGAAATAAATGCTAGCTGCTTTTGTTTTCTTCATCCTGCTACTCATCAACAACTTCCATCTTGCTATAAATCTACTTTTCTCAAGTTAAAAGAGGTGCTTAGTCACACCATGCATGTACTTACCAAAAACAAGTGGAATCAAAACGAGGAAGCACACAGCAATAGTAAATGTAAATCTTTTTGTTAAGATCATGTTAGATAGATTATTTTTACTGAGAGTTATTGAATCACAGCTTCTCTTTTAAAGATAAACTGATACGTCATCTACCCAATTAAATGTTATCTTATAAAATGCTTAATAATGCATCTTGTAAAAAAAACACTAACAACAAACGTAATTATGAACGTATACCTGCCAAGTTTTACGCAAAATCCCGCCTTCAATTTATTACACAGGGGAACAAAATTTTTTTACTTTCTCTTACCTCTATATATATGCTATTATATAGAAAGAGAAAGTATTTTGGTTTCATGTCAAAAATTCGATGTCTAGATTTTGATGGATATATACGTTTTGAGGTAAAAGTGATTTTCGCGACATGGTCTATCTGTGTGTGGGTGGGTGTGTGTTCAATTTTAATCATGAAGGAATTGAGCTAGGAGGTTGAAATGTTATATATAAGTTAAACACCTTCCGGGAACATGAAAATAAGCCTTTAATCAAAATCGGCCAAAGAGTACTAGTACTTTACTGATGTAGTTTTTCAGTTTTTTTCGATTTTCTCAAAATTCGCTTCAACGATTTTTTTAAAATTCATAAATCAATTATTTTTTAGATGCTCTTTAAAATGTATATTCTCATTTTGCCATTGAAATCTTCTGAAGACCACTTTACTCTTGTTCTTCATAGAGATGATAGGGAGGGGGTAATTACCCTTTTACCCCCCCACTCCTTGTATACGCCCTTACAAGGTAACGAAATATAAATATTTTCCCATACTTATAAATTTTACATCTTGAATTCTAATATATCGGCGGAAACTTGTTTTTGTTTTTTATAGTTCTTTGTATTATTCTTTGTAAAAAATAATTGATTTTTTTTGAATTTTAATCAAAACCGTTGGAGCGAATTTCGAAAAAATCGAAAAAGTGAATCAGTAAAGTACTATTTTTTGGCCGATTTTGCCTAAAAGCTTATTTTCACGCTTCAGGACAAACTTAAATATATATAGATAGTTCAATTAATGCTTAAAATTGAACACACACAGACAGACCATGTCGTGAAAACAACTTTTTTGGATTCAGGAGACCTCAAAACGTGTATATCCATCAAAATCTCGACATTGAATTTTTTGACGTGAATCCAATACTTTCTCTCTATATATACATATATATATGATATATGTATAGGTAAGAGAAAGAAAAATGCCACTCTAACCGACGTATAGATATGATATTTAAAGATTATGTTCACTCTTTTTTTATTATTTTTAAGGTATATTTAATCTTATTTTTGACCGACCTATTTACAAGTTAATTTAATTATATAATAGATGATTACCTCTTGTTATCGAATCAATTTAAAAGATTACCTATTTAACAAGGAATTTTGAATAAACACTTGATAAATGATTTAATGTTGGTAGTGGCCGTGACGTGTGAGTCAGAGAGAAGACATTAGCTTCTCATGCCTAGGGTCCCGGGTTCGCTTCCCGCATGCAGTCCACCTTGAACATTGTTGTGGCGCGCGAGGTTCATCACACTTTTACACATTAGAGAGTATTTATTTTATAATGAAGAGATAAAGACAGCCAAAGCAAAATAAAGAAGAAACAATTTTTATTTTATCTTACTTTATTGAATAACAATGTCGACGTTTCGCCCGATTCTTCCTGCCTCTATCAGGACATGTGTTTTGTTTGCCTCGTGCATAGCTCTTGGCAGCTCCTGAGCATAGGTGCGAACATTTGGGCCCCCCCTTAAAAAATTATTTTTTTTTTAAAAAAACTTTTTTTATTCAATTCTTCCAAAATAATATAAGAAGCCTAGAAAAGAAAAAGGGAGGGGGTGAAAGTTGACATGACTTTTAAGGGTTACAAGAATCAACACAGGTCACTCAGCCAAGGGCCCCAATCTAATGAAGAACTCGTAAAAAATCAGAAATCAGTAATAAAAAAAAATCCGATTTTTTTGAACTTTTTTAGTAAATTTTTAATGATTTTTTTGCCATTTGAGGGACAAAATCCTCCCCCACCCTGGATCCAAATGCTCATGTTTTTGAACTTTTCACCTCTCTAGACCTTCTGAAGAAATATTAAGGCTAATATATTCCTTTTTATCCATCCAAATTTAATTCATGGCCCTATAATTAACGAAAAGGGGTGGAAATAAGTAGGGGGCTGCCCCCCGAAAAAGGTACGTGGTAGGGGAAAACGGAAGTCATATTTGGATTCAGGAGGTCATTTTACGTTTTTGCTTCCAAAATAGACCTGATTGGGAGCCACAAAATTTGTAATTACTACTTAACAATAAGAACGTAGTCTCAATGGTTTCCAATGTCGAAAAATAAATAATTAATCTAATTGTTTAAATTAGTGAGTCTAAAGAAAAAACATTAGACGTTAATCACCGGTTTGTAATCTGTTAGATTGGCCATTTGACCAAATCGCCATTAACTTTTCAAGAGGGGGTGAATATGAGGCGAGCACACACACACACATGTACGTGCTTTGCACACAGCAAACGTACGTACTCGTTTATGATAATCTATTATCCATCGGCACGAAAGCAGCAGCTACAACATATTAATTAATAATGAGAATTGGGTAAAACCCGAGTAAACAAACATAAATTGCGATCAAGTCAAGAAGGTCGTTGACCCTTAATTTATAGTCGAATACATTGCGCGAGTCCCTTTGAGAATAAATAAGTGGCCAAAAGAAACGACTTTAGGAAAAATATCTTTGTGATTACAAAAATCAAAAGACTTTCCCCCTGTTATATTAATGAAATAAGCAACTTCCACAAACCAACAAATTTTTCATTGATTTTAAAAATTAAATCATTCATCCTATTTCCTATTATAACAATATTTAATTTTTATTACGTACCCAATATTAAGTTTTGTAATAGAAGGGTATAGAGGGTTCACCCCTCACCTCGAATCAGCCCCCGTGTGAAACCAGCCTTACTACTTGAGTGCTGGCGACGGGATCTCTATTTCGACGCCGCACAGTGGGGCAGAATCTAAAAAACCTGCCCAAAAAATGAAATCATTTTTTGCCATTATTAAGTTTAATAGTTAGTACATCATATCCTAGAAGGATAACTTCGGATTTACTTTCTCTTACCTCATATATATATGTTAATATATAGAGAGAGAAAGTGTTGGATTCATGTCAAAAATTCGATGTAGAGATTTTAATGGATATACACGTTTTGAAATCTTCTGAAGACCACTTTACTCTTGTACTCCATAGAGAAGATAGGAGAAATGGTTGCCATGGTAACAAAATATAAATATTTTCACATACTTTAAATTTTACATCTTGAAAATCGAATGTCGGAAAATAAATACATGTCGACACAAAAAATCTGGTGTGACAAGCACAGTACACAACTTTCGATTACCGATGGTAAGAGAAAGTTGTGTGCTGTGCGACCAGTCACACCAGATTTTTATATGTGTGACGGTTATTATATTTTATATTTCTTTGTGTTTCAAGTCACGAGGATCCCAAAATATATAAAAACATCTTAATGTCCGTTAAAAAGCTCTGCAAAAAAAATCCCAGCTCAATCACTTATATATATATAAATAGAGAAAGTATTGGATTCATGTCAAAAATTCGATGTCGAGATTTTGATGGTCCGTTTGGTCCCCTGAATCCACAAAAGGGGTTTTCACGACATGCTCTGTTTGTGTCTGAACAAAATATCTCAAGAACGAAAAGAGCTAGGATGTTGACATTTTATATTTAAGTTAGGTATCTTCCGGGGACGTGACACGCCGCCTTTGAATAAAAAGTACTTTTCGGATTTACTTTTTCAGTTTTTTTCCGAAAATCTGGTGTGACAAGCACAGAACACATCTTCCGATTATCGAAGGTCAGAGAAAGTTATGTGCTGTGCGACTAGTCACACCAGTTTTTTTTTTTTTATTGTGTATGTGTAATTGACTTTTTTAAAATATTATTTGTAAAAGAATATTATTTGATAGCCAATATTATTTAGAAAAATTTCATTGCTCAGCACGTGAAGCGAAAATTCTGATCCGTATAACGAGAGAATATATTTTTCACATTTTGTAATATTTATTCTTAATACTTATTCGAAATGAAACCTGAAATTTTTTTTTTTTTTTTAAACATTCACACTTTTTTTCTCCTTCCCACTCACACTCACACACACATTCACACAGTCTTTTCGGCAACTCAGGCCATTTAAGACTTTAGACGATAACCGTTATGAATATATATTATTATTAGGGGTCCAGGCATTCTTATTTAAGCCATCTGGTATCCAAATGGCTTAAATAAAATCATCGGACTGCCTGGGTCCGAACCCGCGACGTTTGGTATAGGAGGTAGGCACGCTACCTACTACGCCAAACCCGGGGGCTATTAATTATAAGACATTTTTTTTTTTTTTTTTTGTTCCAAATTTTAACTTGAAATATCTTTTTATTTGATTTAAATAGAAATTTTCTTTCCTTTTGATAATAGAGAGAGATTCTAAAATATTTTTTTCTTTTGCAGATTTGTGTTTCTCGAGTGCAATTGGGATTTGGAGCTGAATTCAAGTACTGCAAAGAGCTTAGAGTGACCTTCACTACCCCGGATGGTAAGTACAGTATTTCACAGTCTAGTAACAATACACTCCCCTCCACCACTTCATATTTACACACAAATGCTTATAATTTATTATAAAAATATGGAGTGACTCGTCCCCAAAACACAAATTTTTCTTTTCTTTGAAAAATTCAAATTTTTCTTTATGGAAGCCCCTGGTCTCTCGTTTACACGTAATCCAAAATTCACGTTCATTCTCACTGATAACGATTTCTTCAGACACCCGACTTACGGTTTTTCGGATTATAAATGCAATTCTTTTTTGAAATTTCGCATACTCCGCGAATAATAAATATAATTGTTCGCGAAACACATTATTTTTCTTTGAATTCTTTTTGTATTTCTTTCCGAATTTTGTTTTTGTTTTGTTTTAAAGAAAAAGAAGTCTTCAAGATTAAATATTACGCGAACTTTCAATAAGTAAGTAAATTTCATATACAATAGTTATTAAAATAAAATGACCAAAATTAATTCAAATTTTATATTTTTCAGATTGTATTTCCTTGACGTTTTTGTCTTCATTTTGGTTTTGCATAAGAGTGTATCATTATCATGTATTGGTATCAACTCTAACCAGATGTTAAGTTCAGTAATTTTTTTTTTAATTCATTTTTTTAAGGTCTTTTTCGGCATCTAAGGCCATTTAGACCACATCCCCATTTATTTCAAATGATTTGTAGCCAATTCAAATGAAATAAATTTTTCTCGCTTGGGTCAGGAAGCGAACCCGGGACCCTAGGCACGAGAAGCTAGTGTCTTCTCTCTGAGCCACGGACCACGGAAATATATTTTTAATAAATTTTTTAAATACGTATTGTGAAGTGCACATAAAAGAAGTCTTCAAGATTAAAGCAACAAAATTTTAAAGGTAAATAAATTTTCATTAAGTGATAAATCAAAATATGGAAACTAATTTTTTTTTTTTTTTTTTTTTTTTTTTTTTTTTTTTTTTTTTTTTTTTTTTAGGTAAATTAATTTTGGTGAGGATTGGTGGGCTATGAGGGGAGGAGGAGGCCCAAAAAACAATTCTACGGGTTTTCGAATTATAAGTAAATTTCATATACAATAGTTATTTATATTAAAATAAAATGAGAAAAACTATTTCAAATTTTATATTTTTCAGATGACTTGTATTTTCTTGACGGTCTTTTTTTTCATTCTGGTTAAATAAAAAAATATAAACTTATTTAATAATAATACAAATGAAGAAAACATTTTGGCCCCAAGAGTCATCTATCATCGAATTTTGTTGTTTTGGTGCTTTTATTATACACAACAAGAGTCTGTTTTCAATTTTAAACATGAAGGTATTGAGCTACGAGGTTGAAATTTTATTTTTAAGTTAGCACCCTCCTGGAGCGTGAAAATAAGCTTTTAATCAAAATCGGCTAAAAAGTACTACTAGTACTTTACTGAAGTACTTTTTCAGTTTTTTCGATTTTCTCAAAATTCGCTCCAACGATTTTGATTAAAATTCAAAAATCAATTATGTTTTTGATAGGCTACTTTTTAAAATGTATATTTTCATTTTGCCATTGAAATGGTTGATGATGACGTAACTAGTGACGCGTCAAAATATACAACTGTCAAAAAAATGATAGGTTAAAAGAGGTTATTTCTGACTGGTCGCACAGCCCACAACTTTCTCTTACCTTCGGTAATCGAAAGTTGTGTTCTGTGCTTGTCACACCAGATTTTTTCTTAAATATGGAGAAATAACCTCTTTTAACCTCTTATTTTTTTGACAGTTGTATATTTTGACTCCGCACGAGTTACGTCATCATCATAAACATCTATCAGGTCACTTGACCTTTTTTTTACGAATATAGGGTCATGTCGATTCACATCTATATTACATTTCAAATAGAAAGAAATGTTTCATAACGATCAAACACCAAATGTTTATATACTATTAAAATGTTTAATGTCAAGAAAATCTACAGTGAGAGCGCCCCTTTGAATTTACTACTGTAAATTCTTTCCTACTTTATTCTAAATAAAATTAATCATAAACACTTGTCACAATTCTAATAATAGCGTATTTGTCGTTCGTTCTTGCGTTAGGAATTTATTTTTCAATAATAATCCTATTTTAAACAGCTGGTTGACTGAATTGTTTCAATAATAAAATAAGCCGCTTTGAATTGTTAATTATATTTGCTTTAATACCCTTGCATTTCTCTACTACAGTAGTTATTATTATTATTTTATATTTCCTCTGTTTATTTCATGTATTAATATTATTATGACTCCTCTAATTATACAGGTTAGATATTTCGTCTGTTATACGATTTATTTTATGATAATTGAAATAGAATGAAAGCTCTTTTTCTTTGATTTACTAACTAGCGGTATCCCGTTGGAAATAAAATATTAATACGTTATTTTTTATCAAAAAGAATTGTGAATTTTCATATCACAATATTTTTTTTTTCCTTTAAAACAGCGGTTCCCAACCTTTTTTGATGTACGGCCCACTTTGTCTGTAAAAATGCTGAGGTCCACAGTGTACAGGGTGTTTCAAAAAGGACTTTACAAATAATTGAAAATTCATTAAATAAATTTATACAGAGAACCTAGAGAGGTGACTGTAGTGTCAATTGTAGAGAAACACATCAAGTTTTGACTCACCTAGAACTAGCGGCAATTGTGCGTTAAAGATGGCTGTCTTCACTGGCTCTGTGTTTTGGTTTGAAATGTCAAAGTCATATAAATTAATTCAAAGAAGCTACAGAGCTGGTTTTAGTATTGTTTAAAAAGAAACACATCAATTTTTTTTTTACCTCAAACTAAAAATGTTCTTCCTTTGGTTATCCTGCACAGATCCCATACTGTAGTCAATTTCTTCCCATACTCTTTAGTTTGAGGAAAAAAAAAAAAAAAAAAAAAAACTTGATGTGTTTCTCTTTAAACAACACTAAACCCAGCTGTGAGGCTTCTTTGGATAAATTTATATGACTTTGATATTTCAAACCAATACACAGAGCTAGCACACTCTGGTGTGAAGACAGCCATCTGCCGCTAGTGCTCGTGATAGTGCGATTCGGCACTAGCGAACTAGATGAGTCAAAACTTGATGCGTTTCTCTACAAATTGACACTACAATCACCTCTCTAGGTTCTCTTTATAAATTTATATGAATTTTCAAGGTTGTAAAGTCCTTTTTGAAACTCCCTGTATATATGGATATAATTTTTCTTTCCTTCCTGTCCGCGGCCCAGTTTCAATCACCGCGGCCCACAGGTTGGGAACCGCTGCTTTAAAAAATGACATTTGATTTCAAATTATGTAAATTAAAAAAAAATATATATCATTAAAGGAACAAATTTCTATGAATCCTCGCCCAAATGAGTTAAGATTCCAAATCAAAATGCAAGTGCAGAGAATTAATCTAATAAATATAAATAAACAGGGGCGTATATAGAAATTTTTTCGGGGGGGGGCCCGAACTCAAAAATTTTTCTGCGGAAAATTTTTACTTTCTCTTACCTATGTATATATGTAATATATATATAGAGAGAAAGTATTGGATTCATGTCAAAAATTCGATGTCGAGATTTTGATGGATCTTCACGTTTTGAGGTCCCCTGAATCCAAAAAAAGTGGTTTTCGCGACATGGTCTGTCTGTGTGTGTGTGTGTGTGTGTTCAATTTTAAGCATGAAGGAATTGAGCTATGAGGTTGAAATTTTATATTTAAGTTAAACACCCCCGGGACCGGAAAAATAAGCTTTTAATCAAAATCGGCCAAAGATTACTAGTACTTTACTGATGTACTTTTTCAGTTTTTTTTCGATTTTCTCAAAATCTGCTCCAACGATTTTTTTTTTAAATTCAAAAATCAATTATTTTTTAGATGCTCTTTAAAATGTATATTCTCATTTTGCGATTGAAATCTTCTGAAGACCACTTTACTCTTGTATTTCATAGGGAAGATAGGGAGAAATAGTTGCCATGGTAACAAAATATAAATATTTTCCCATACTTATAAATTTTACATCTGAATTCATATGTTCCGTACTGTCTGGAACTAAATATATGTCGACACAAAAAATCTGGTGTGACAAGCACAGAACACAACTTTCGATTACCGAAGGTAAGAGAAAGTTGTGTGCTGTGCGCCAGTCACACCAGATTTTTTTTTAAGAAAACTATATTTTCTTTCACAAGAAATTTTTGCTGAACATTTTTTCTATTGCGGAACCAAAGTTGTCCATCCTGCGGAAAAATTTGTTGCGCTGATGTCTGTATTTTCCTATATATGTATATGTGTTTGGGAAATTTCGGGGGGGGCGGCCCCCCCTTATATACGCCCCTGAAATCAAATTTATTAAAATCGATGAATATATATTATCATATTTCTCTTGGATCTAACAAGGAGAGTACACGGTTGACTCGTCACCGATTTTGATCTCCTTTTATATGGTGAATCTATACTGAAAAATATTTGTATCCTGATCGAACTTTTCGTCCAATGCGCCCTGTAACAATTTTTTTTCTCATCTGAAATTTTAAAATCTGAAAAGGATTGTTATAAGGCTCAAAGAAAAGCATATCAACAACAACAACTGATAGCGTAACGGGTAGAGGAGAAGATTAGTAATCAAGGGATCCCAAGTTCTAAACTTGGGTTGTCATTTTTTTTTTTTTGTATTATTTATTGTATAAAAAATAAATATTATATTTATATTATAAAAATATTTTATTTATATTTGCGACATATTTATTACATATTTATACAGAAAACAATGAATATTATACAATCAATTAGATATCTAAACTAACTAACTAAACTGACACTTCCTGTTGACAGCAAATGTATTGGCGAATTATTTCTTTTGATATTTCATAAAGAAAAACATTAATTTTCTATATATTACTGCCTTATTTTATATTTTAATTATTCATTTATATATCTAATTGATTGTATAATATTCATTGTTTTCTGTATAAATATGTAATAAATATGTCGCAAATATAAATAAAATATTTTTATAATATAAATATAATATTTATTTTTTATACAATAAATAATACTAAAAAAAAAAAAAAAATGACAACCCAAGTTTAGAACTTGGGATCCCTTGATTACTAATCCTCTCCTCTACCCGTTACGCTATCAGTTGTTGTTGTTGATATGCTTTTCTTTGAGCCTTATAACAATCCTTTTCAGATTTTAAAATTTCAGATGAGAAAAAAAAATTGTTACATGGCGCATTGGACGAAAAGTTCGATCAGGATACAAATATTTTTCAGTATAGATTCACCATATAAAAGGAGATCAAAATCGGTGACGAGTCAACCGTGTACTCTCCTTGTAAGATCCAACGGCGGATCCAGAGGTGTTTCTGGAGGGGGGGTAATCTGGTGTGACTGGTCGCACAGCACACAATTTTTTTCTTATTTTCAGTAATTTAAAGGCACATTTTGTATTTGTTTGCCTGAATATAAATATAAATCAAATTTTTAAATATTAATTTTTAAAATTTCACAATTTTTTTTTCGAAAAAAAAGTATTTTTTTTCCAAATCTCGATGGGGGTAATTACCCCATTTACCCCCCCCCACCCCTTGTATCCGCCCTTGCTAAGATCACGATCTGAAGTTTATGACTACTTTATATCAAAAGGTCTAATTTTAAGAAGTCCCTTTGAACCTTCATGCAAAGGAACTAGAAAAATAGATGGTATATTTACTAACTTAGATCCACATTCAAAAGGTCACTACATCGCTATGAAGCTTTTACCATGAAGCCATTTGGATGAAATTTTCTTTTACCCATTGTAAATTATTCTAAAATAAAAATTTATTTCATTGTTTCTACTTATTATCTTTCATATTTATTTGCTTTTAAAATGTTGAATGTCAAGAAAATCCTCAGTGAGAGCGTCCCTTTGAATCAAGGGCGGATACAGGGGAGGGGGGTAAAGGGGGTAATTACCCCCCCCTAAAATACTTTTTTTTGAAAAAAAAAAAAAATTATTTTTAATGTAAAAATTTAAAAATTAATTCTTCAAAATTTGATTTGTATTTATATTCTGGCAAACAAGTACAGAATGCGCCTTTAAATTACCAAAATTAAGAAAAATTGTGTGCTGTGCGACCAGTCACAACAGATCCCCCCCCCCGAGAAACATCTCTGGATCCGCTCTTGCTTTGAATTTACTACTGTAAATTATTTCCTACTTTTTTTTATACGATCGCAATCTTTATATGTATCAATATAATTATAACAAAAAAGACTGATCATGTCATCGTCTATTATCTTTGCTAGACACTATTGGACTTTTGAATTAATTTGATAAAATTGACGTTATATAGTCTCTTTTTGTTTTTATTCGTATTTATTTGAAAATAATTTCAAGTGGATGATTAACAACTTGGTCGTTCTTAATAATTATGAAAATGTTGAAAAGCAATCACTCTTCTTTCTTGTTTTAAAAATCTATTTCCACAAACATATTTGTTTTTGCTGTCCAAACAGTGAGAAAAATATTAAGAGCCCTGTATGAGTGGCCATGTCCGATAAGGGAGAGAAAAAAAGAGAAAGAGAAGAGATGATATATCATCATCATCAGGGGTTGACGATTTCTCAAAAGATTTTATTTACTCTTTGGAGTCTTGAAATATCAGTCCAGTGTTCGCAGTCACTCACTAATGTTAAATCACTTTTTTCTAAATTGAATTTCAAGTACCCAAAGATTTAAATTATCAAAAATTAGGTGTTGAGTGATAGGCAATCCAAATGACCAATTTATTTTTTTATAATTGATAATTTGTTAATTTCTAGGGAGATTTTTCAAGACTAGTACTGGCGCAATTAATCGAAAAATCAATTTCAATTAGATACTCCCTGTAGCACTGGGGCCTACATATTTGGATGTTTAATGAATTAACATAGTTAGCGCAGAAAATTCAACATCGTTATTAGGATTTGAACTTTCTACCAGTCCTCGGGCTTGGAGTAGTTGGTAGCGCGCCTGCCTTGTATACCAAGGGTCGAGGGTTCGGAATCCAGCCAGGCGTTTTTTAACATTTGGATACCAAATGGCTTAAATAAGAATGCCTGGACCTCAAATACACATATATTCATAAATAACGGTTCGGATAAAGTCTTATATGGCCTAAGTTGCCGAGAAGACTGTGTGTATGTGAGTGTGAATGGGAAAAAAGTGTGAGTGTTAAAAAAAAAAAAACTTTCGACCTTTTATTGAAATATTTAATAAATTAAAATTAAAAATACACTCGGTAATAAGTTTTAAGAATTATAAATTAACTCTTGATAAGTATTTCGACACTTTTGTGCCAAGTAATTTATTTATTTATTTTTATTTTTAAACACCCACACTTTTTTCCCATTCACATAGTCTTTTCGGCAACTCAGGCCATATAATACTTTATACGATATTACCGTTATTATGTAAATATATATATTTGGGGTCCAGGCATTCTTATTTAAGCCATTTGGTATCCAGTTGGCTTAAATAAAATAATAGGACTGCCTGGGATCCGAATCCGCGACCCTTGGTGCGCTACCAACTACACCAAGCCAGAGGGCGTCCAGTGATTTATTAAATAAAGTTGATAACGCTTTTATTGTTGTTGTTATTTATTATTTTATTTTCAGGCCAAATTTATTTCACTATATGTAGTCGTCGTTTCGGGAGTCTAAACAATTAACTCCCTTCATCAGGACTAATGTGGTTTTAATAAATTAACAATCTTCCAGGTTTCGTCATATGAGAATGAAATCGACAAAACCAGGGAGACTGTTAATCTATTAAAACCACATTAGGCTACGTCCCCCCCCTTTCTCGCGAGCAAATGCATCAAATTTTTGGAAAATTTTAAATTTCCCTCTCGTACTCCGCTTCCTCTGACTCTAGCCAATCAGCGAGAGAGAGTTGTAAACAGTTACATACACAGGAAGTGAATGACTAGTGATGATGATTTTCTTTGATCCTCCTTAGTTAGATGCAAAGGAGGGCGTTGCGGCTAGTTCTTTATGTCTTAATATGGGCCAAATGCAAGGCAATCTTGTTTAGGAAATGAATGAATAAGAAAAAAAAAAAAAACAATATTTTATTTGATCGCTATAAAACACAAAACAGCCAATATATATAACAAAGGTCTGATGGATAAATATTGGCTTTCACAAAATCACAAAGAATCTCCTCTCTCCATCCATTCTTTTTTTTTTTTTATTCACTACACGCTACGCACTCATGCACGCACGCATGCATTCAGTCATTTCTTTTAGGAAAAAAATTACTTCTCCCTTCTCTGAAAACGATTCTATATTTTTTTTATTTTATTTTAAACGCTTCCTTAATATTATATACATCATTGAAGCTTTAAGATTGGAATTTTATTTATTATAAATTCTCTTGTAGTAAGGAAGAAAGAAAAGAGCGATTGCAGCGTTGACACGCTTCAACCCTGATGATGGTCGTATATCTGACCGAAACGTCGGCTTGAAGGGATAAATAAACTTAGCTGCAATCGCTCTTTTCCTTTCTTCCTTACTACAAGATCTACTCAGCTATCCAGCCACCTCACTCTAATAAATCCTCTTCCAAGACAAATGGAATCTCTATTTTAGATGCTCTTTAAAAAGTATGTCAGTAAGATTTTTCGTGAAAATTGTTTGAAGTACACTTTATTGATGTAGTAGTTCAGATTTTTCCAATTCATTTTCCGGCTCTTCTTTCCATAGGCTCAATGTTAAATCCCCATATGGGGATTTGCATGTTAATTTCGATTCAAAAGGGAGTTCCCTCAACTTTTTACACATTAAAAAAAAAAAATTAGTATTTTAGAATTATCTATTGTGTATAAAATATAATATAAGATTAAAATTTGTAAAAATAACCATAGTTTATTTTAAGCAGTCAACATTTAAAATACAATACATAAATAATTTATAGCTGAGATGTTATATTAATAAGAGGGTAGAAATGAGAAATTCAGCTAAGGCTATTTCTTTATTCGTTTAATTTACACCGCTGAAGTTTCGGTTCCGTGTTTGAACCATCCTCAGAGCTGGCGAAAAGTCATCATGAAAGTGTCATAGTGGATTTTATACATTGTTGAACAATTATTATATAATAAATATATACACAGTATGAGATAACCAGGTACATAAATGGATAATTATATTGACTTTTCGCCAGCTCTGAGGATGGTTCAAACACGGAACCGAAACTTCAGCTGTGTGAATTAAACGAATAAAGAAATAGCCTTAGCTGAATTTCTCATTTCTACCCTCTTATTAATTTAAAATACACAGAGCCTATGGAAATTTTGTATCAATTGACTTTATGAAATGCAAGTGTTCAAGTTTACTAAGGTGCTATGGGAAACTAAATAAATCTCGATACTAAAAAATCTGGTGTGACTAGCACATATTAGATCCCCCGTCAACTGACTTTGATATGAATATTTCTTGTCGATTAATTTTGCCCCATAGAATATATTCACTAGACATTAATGCCAAGTAGTTGGTTAAAGTTCAGGTTGGGCAGCACCTGGACCAAGGAGTCACGAATGACGTAAAATTATGGACTACAAATCCACTTGGCTCTTAACTGCCTCATTAGTTGCTATGTATTCATGTACTACATCCCCCCACCCGCTCCCCTTTAACTCTCCCTCCTCCATTAACCTATGCAAACATGAATCTAGCCTAATCGATTCTATA